>WBZZ01004337.1:35000-87199 GCA_019918135.1 Paulinella micropora | reverse complement strand
TTGGACGAACATGTTACTTCAACAAGGTGGACCCCGACAAGCCTGACTTCGACGCATTGGTAGCGATGGCGAGGAAACAGATGCAGGCGTTTGCAATGCTGAGCGGTGAGGGACGTGCCCAGAAGGAGGAAACCAACGTCTTTCTGTCCCGGCACAGGAAAGCGGAAAATTCAATGGTAAGTGTTGGTCTTGTTGTGGTGTGCACCCCGACGTGCGAAGGTGCAGAAACAACTGCCAACGACCTGAATGCCGTGGAAAGGGGTGCGAGGGCCGAGCAGGTCAACTGACAACAAAAGAAGCACAACTCCACAACGTGGGAGAAACAGAAATGCACGCGTTCAATGGTGGGCGCGGCGGTCGGGCTCAGCGTGGCAACGGTCAACGACGCGCTGCCCAGGGACGCAACGATGGGTACGAACCACGCGCTGCCCTTGTTGAGCTTGAAGACACTGTCCTGGGGGCAGGCTCCGACAACAACTCGGGTGGTGACGAGCCCGACTTCGAAGATGCTTGGGCTGGCATGGCATTTGCCTTTGTTGCTGAGAACTCTGCCCAGGTAGGACGTCACGAAACACCGAAGATAGCGGAGGAGCTAGCAAGACAGCTGCTCAATGAGGACATTATTGAGATATCAACATCTCCAATAGTCTCACAGCCGAGAATAGTGCCGAAGCCAAGAGTAGAATGACGCCTGACAGTTAACTATGCTCGTGTTAACAAGGTGCTGGAGGAAGAGAGAAATCCTCTGCCGACATTAGAAGAAGGAAGGAGAGTACTGCGGAATGCAAAATTCTATTCGGTCATTGACCTTAAGAATGGCTTCTGGCAGATAACACTGGAGGAAAAGTCCAGATGGCTGACGGCGTTTGTGGTGGGTATGGAGATATACCAATGGAAAGTGCTTCCGATGGGCCTCAAGCAAGTCCCAGGACTCTTTCAGAAGGCGATGCAGAAGATGTTAAGCAGTCAGTACGATGATCTGACAGACGGAGGCTTTATGAGAAGGCGGGGACAGAAATGGGGAGAATATGCATTTTGCTATATCGATGACATTATCGTATACTCTAACACAGTGGAGGAGCATATCGATCATCTGTCCGATATATTCAGGCGCATCGGAGCTTTTGGCCTGAAATGTAATTTGAAAAAGTGTCAACTTGCCAAGACGAGTGTGACATATTTAGGGTACGAGATCTCCCATAATCGAGTCTCGATATCTAAGGAGAAGAGGGAGGAGATTATGAATCGACCGATACCGAAGAACCGCACTGAATTGCACTCATTCCTTGCGATGGCGCAATACTATAGCCAGTTCATACCCGATTGGGGTGCAACACGGGCTAAGTTGGAGTGATTTTGGAGACTTTGAGAAGTGGGACGAAGAGGCTTTGCAAGCGTTTCATACGCTCAAAGATCTTATTTATAAAGACCCGAAAGATGGAAGACTGGTGTTAATGATGCCCAACTTCACGAAACAATTCGTAGTCGATACAGACGCATCTAAGTTTGCGATTGGGGCTGTATTACAGCAAGAAGATGAGGAGAAGAAATTACGCCCAATCATGTTTATCAGTAGGAAGTTGTGTGCGGCGGAGAGAAACTATTGCACAAGGCAAAGAGAGGCGTTGGCGGTGGTATGGGCCCTCAAGAGGCTCAGAGAGTATTTGTGGGGAGGACCTCAATTTACTGTTAGAATTGATCATCATAACCTGTTATGGTTTATGAATCATGAACAGATGGGACGGCTAGCGCGGTGGCAAGCGTTCTTGTCTTGTTTCGATTTTACAATGGTCCATCTACCGGGGAAGCGAAATGTGGTCGGCCTCTCTAGGCTAGAGTTTAACTCAGAAGTTTCGGCGTTGGTGTCCACGGTGGAGATGGAAGACTTGTCCACTGACAAGGTGTATGAGGTCAGCCACATTGAGGCGATGGGGACGGCGAGTGGAGTCCGATATGACCGCACGGGTCTACGGTACAATCCACAAGGCCCGGATCACGGGATATGTTGTGAGCTACATACCCAGGAGGACGCTGAGTGGTCCTATGAGGTATATGAGAATGCGAAGGCGAACATAAGAGAGGAAGAGGAGACGCAGGAAGTTTATGCGGAGCCTCCTCAAGAGCGGAGAAGTGACCTAGACGATGACCCGGAAAGAATCGGGGTACGGCTAGAAGATGGTATTATCCATATAGCCTCGCCTACCGCATGGAGGCAACAACAGGCTCAAGATCAGGAGTTTAAGGAACTCATACAGTTACTCAGAACCCGGATGAGCTAAAGATGACGAAAGCGATCAAAGATCAGATGAAGGAGATGGGATGGAGAGATGGTCTACTGTGGTACAAGGGCCTTCACGGTCGCTATGCGTCAAAGCCGGACAAATGGACTCTTTGGGTACCGGAGAGTCTGAGACGATTTATATTTGTCGCAGCCCACAATTGCCCACTTTTGGCGCATCCGGGTCGACAACGAACTCACATGTTCGTAGCGAGGCGATTCTGGTGGAAGAAGATGAAGGAGGAGATAAATCAGGCGGTGGATGCATGCATCCCGTGCAAGATAAACAAAACACCACTGAATGCAAATTTCGGCCTGATTGGCGAATTTCCTCTTCATGCGGGGATGTTTGAGTTTATACACATTGATCATGTGGGACCTTGCCCAGAATCGAAGGATGGTTACAAATACCTCCTTACGGCTATTGACAGAGCCACCAACTATGTGTTGATTATCCCTGTCAAAGACGTTACCGGCAAGACGACGGCCGAGGCGCTGATCGATAGGATCATCTCACAGATCGGAGTACCAAGAAAGATATGTTCTGATCGAGGCTCGGACTTTAATAACGAGGTCATCGACAAACTATCTAAATATTACGGGATGAAATGGGAATATGTTGCTGCTTTTAATCCGCGAGCAAATGGGAAAATCGAGCGGGTACACAGACCCCTCAAAGCCTCGCTAAAGATGTATTGCATGAAGAAGGAAAATCAAAGAGCATGGGTCGAGGCAGCACCATCATTTGCGTTTGCAATGAACTGTCTACCCTCTACGGCGTTAGGAGGCTCGAAGAGCTCAATCTCGCCATATCACTTAGTATATGGGCGTGAGCCTGATATCCCGACTTCGCTCCTTTACCCAAAAGACACTTGGGCGGATGCGGATGAGTTGTTTGGGATGAGACTTAGAGTGAAGATGGAGGCGGAACAAATAGTTTTTTGGTAATGCTATGAGACTTAGAGTGAAGATGGAGGCGGATGCGGATGAAAGAGATTTCAAAGAGGTGCTGCCCATCCACAAGGAGGCTGGCAGAGACCAAGAAGATGCTTATCGGGCACCGATAGCTGAGAAGGAGGAGAGTGAAGTGGACAGTAAGGAGAAGACTGACCGCATAAGCGCGGTGGGGACTCAGTCTAAACCTCCGCGAGAGCACGGCGGAAAGAAGGAGAAGATCACGGAGGCGCAGCTAAGGAGAGCGCGGAATGATCTTATCAACGACCAACCGAGGAAGGCGATGAGGTCGATGAGATCAAAGGACGTCCACCAGGAGGATGAGGAGATTGACACTGACCCAAACGCGGGCAACGTCGAGATCGTCCATGAGCGATGGAAGGAAGATGACACGATAGCAACCATCGCATGGTGTGAAAGATGCTTTCTATCTGATGAGACCAGCGGAACAACATGTCGCTGATGACACTCTCTCAGATTTATACTTAATGCGGGTCGTGGCAGTTCCACGACAAACGCGTGTCACACGGGCACTCAAAATATCATCAGCCGCAAAAAATAATGCAACCGATACTCCGGTTCTGGAGAAGTATGGATCCGGTCGAGGATCCAAAGGCAAGACATTATCTGCCAGTATATAAAGACGCAAAAAGTCTCGAGACATGGGATGATACAATTACTCCCAGAGACAAGGATTACACTGCGTGGACCATTCAGACACTGCCAAGGGGAGTGCTTGACATCCCTTTTGACTTATCGTTGGGCGGAATCCCTAATATTATAATTAAGATCTGGGACATTCTCGAACAGTCAAAGTTCGATCTGACTTTTGTTGGTGGCCCACCACCACCAGGCAAAGAAATCCGCGCCAGAAGACAAAGGCAGTAACAAAGACACTATTTTTCTTTACGCGTCTCAAATAAACTGATTGATTGCCTACATCGTATCATGATTTGATCATGCATGATCAGTTAATGTTATGAATATTAAAAAGACTCAGTGATATAACTTGGCATTCGATCGCAACATACGAGTGCGAAAGGTCGATCGACAATGATACTACACCGTAGACGGGGATCGCTAGTGTATTGAGCGATGGTGTTCCCGGGTATGACCCTTTCCAAGTCATGGGATGATGTTCTCGAAAAATGAAATGTTCTCTGAACTTCTATTAAATTATTTTTTACGATAGATTATATACTGTCGTACCTGTGCACGGTCAATCTCTACTTGCGTCGGTATATCGCAGGGTTGGGTACGTACACCTCGACTTCGGATATATTTATTAGGACTGGCCCCCTAATACTGTATTATAGGATATCCGCTTTAGACAAGGATATGTCATTAAAAAGACCATGTATTTACCGTCGGATCTTAGTGTGGAGAATATTAATAATAATAATAATAGTGCTTCTCTGTCAATGGCTGATGCAAATCTGCACATGCGCCTAATAATAATAATAATAATAATAATAATAATAATAATAATAATAATAGTGTATCTCCTGCCAATTGCTGAGCCAAAAGGCCATGTGCATCCAGTCCTCCATTCCATAAGGAAAGTCTCCACACCAATCGGTGGAATAAAGGAAGTGACTGCATAGAACATTACTCTAGGAGCTTTATACCAATCAGCCCATGGAAAGGACAATAATAATAATAATAATAATAATAATAATAATAATAATAATAATAATAATAATAATAATAATAATAATAATAGTGCTTCTCTGTCAATGGCTGATGCATTTCTGCACATGCGCCTCCATCGTCTCACCCGTGAGGGGAGTACGAAGAATTGACGATAAGCTCTAATGACACCCCCGCAAGGGCAGATCCAACACTTCCAGACGGGCCGGTATTTTCAATGAAAATACTGGTCCAGACGGATCGGTATGTTCAATGAAAATACTGGTGGCACCGACGGGAATCGAACTGGCGACAGGGCCCAGATGGTAGAACTTGACCACTGGGCTATCACGGTGTCCAATAATAATAATAATAATAATAATAATAATAATAATAATAATACTATATCTGAGGCGTACTGATGCAGCTAATGGCATATCCTCAACGGACATAAGCCTCCAATACCCTTGTTCGAGGTCCTCCACCCCCCCGTGTCAGTCTCTCGCCTGATGATCGGGGCCACCGATGGAGCTCCTGAGGGCAGGACTGCACTAAGCCGAGGTTATTCCGCAGTCCCAGCAATCTTGCAAGACGTCACCGAATGTGCAAGTGCATACACCAAGCGCGGTTGCTAGAGCTACCTCGAAACCCCACCCATAACAATCTGGTGTCTGCTGGGTCCTGGGCTATCAACCAGCATATGCGAAGTTTAAGATCTTTTACGCGCGCAACGACCCTCCTCCCCAGCATCTACCACCAAAGGGTTATGAGTTGGCATCACAGTTTAACGCCTTGAGGCCATTGGGCTGGAACTCTGTTTAGCAAGTGTGACTAGGTTTTTTCATCGGGATTTCCCTCAAATATGTCACAGTCAACACTCCAAGGCAGATTTAATAATAATAATAATAATAATAATAATAATAATAATAATAATAATAATAATAATAATATGTATGTATGCATGTATCGTCTGCTAATTGCTGAGCCAAAAGGCCATGTGCATCCAGTCCTCAATTCCATAAGGAAAGTCTCCACACCAATCGGTGGAATAAAGGAAGTGACGGCATAGAACATTACTCTAGGAGCTTTATACCAATCAGCCCACGGAAAGGGACCGATGGCCTATGTACTCCCTAATAATAATAATAATAATGATAATAATGTTAATGATAAGAAGAAGAAGAAGATCAAGGGGGGAATGCGGCACCACGTTGCTTGTATTTTTTTAATGATATTACTAATACATTTATTCTTGACATACTGCCAAGAAAAAAGAAAAAAAAGAAGTTGAGGGAAGGAGTTCAAAATTTACAAGAACGGCCAGAGAATCCGCTTTGACGTGCCGTATGAGGATATATCTATCGTATTTTAGCGTCTATCCGTGGGTCGATGCGCTGTGTGGCATGACTCCATAGCGCAGAAAAAAATCAGAAATTGTATGACGAAAATGCTATTTCCGTCATAAAATCGGGAGGGGGCACTGTAGGCATCACCCCCCGGATAGCCGGTAAAAAGTACCCTTTTCCTGGCGACAGGTGCACCAGCCTGTTTTTCAGTATCATTTGTCCGGATTGGACCTGATGCCATTTTATTTCTGGTCTGTTACCGTTTTCCTTTTCGGCTTCACTGTCAGCTAATACAACGAGACATCATTCTCATTATTGAGGACTGTGTTTGGTTGTATTACCGACTTTTTATTGAGCTATCGTTGGGGGCATTACAACAAGCAAGCGTTCTTTATTATTCAAAATCGTTTAGTGCGGGAAAAAGAATAATCATAACCGGCGGGGGCCGGCTCAGCCTTAGTAATAGCCTGATTATATTAATATCCTTTACATGGTTAGTAGTATTTACGTTTACCATTAGTAGTCGCTTTTATCAGTTGGAAAGTATTTTATTCGTATAGTCGAATGACAGTAGTTCTAGTCAATAAGTGTAACGGACGTAACGGACATTATTGGAGGCATTGAGAATTCCGGACAATAATACAATCAAAAGATAATAAGTCAACGAGTCGACTTAACAAATGTTGATCCGGTAATATGAGTTACGGTGAAATTAATGAATTTGCTATCCCTGATGAATATATGATCGTTATAATATCCATATATATATGGACATCACATAACGATATATGAAAGTGAGATTAAATGTTACAATAAAAGTTATGAAGGCAAATCCATATATAATATGAAATATGAAATATAATCATACCAAATTAACGCAGTAATCATAGAACAACGAGTTCTAAGAGAAAATGCAGTTTATTTAGTATGAAATATAGTTGCGACTTAGCAAAAACAAAAACGTCGGCATTTCCCCGGCAAGGGGTCCCTTTCGGAAAACAACATGTAAAAACATTATATTTCGAAGGGTCTGAGCCGGCGGAACGTGAGGTTTTCGACGCGCTAAGGACGCCGGGCGCGTTGGCTGCGGATCCGTATCAAGAATTATCCTCTAGGGTCCTTTCCCTTTAACTTTGCCTTGTGCTCTGGGCCTGACTCTTGCTCGGCTACCTAAAGATCCTATCAACGAAGAAAGGGGATAGCGCAAAGCAAGAACACTCCAAAAGCACAAACAAACATGGTGGCGAGTCCGGACAACCTATAATAGCGCTTTTGGGCACAAAATCTCTAAGAGCCGAGGGCTGCTTAGTGACTTTGTCCCCAGAAGCGCTCCGTCACGCGTTGACGCCGCCCACTTCCGATTCAGCCGAACGCAGCGCAAAATACAACCTAAACAACTGGGGTAGATAAGGAATAGCGAGGTTGACCCTCGTAAAAGATAAAACAAGACTGACTTTGAGTAATTACACTCATTTTCGGTCCCCGGTTCCTTGGCTTAGTCAAAATTGGTATTAACCCCCTGCTGTAGCTCGCCTATCAGTCCGTGAGCGTTATCTTTCTAAGCGCTTCCAAATCCAATGCGGGGCAAAACACGTCTAACAACGTGTCTGCTTGATTATTGGGCAAATACTTAGTCAGTACGTCTCCTAACTGCCCTTTGGTACCTACTTTCCTGAACATTGCTATACCTTCCTGTTCTAACTCGTGCAGATAGTGTTCTTCCAAAGGCAAATGCTTAGTGCGTGGTCCGGCTAACCCGCGTTGTGCAACTAGTATGGTTTGGACATTATCCTCATGAACGTCGAATGGTTTAGCCTCCGGGATGCCTAATTCATCTCGCATGTTGCAAATGGACATAACTTCCCTTATGGCTTCGTTCGCTGCGAAAATTTCCGCATCGTTCGAAGAAAGTGCTACCTTTGACTGTCTTTTGGACAACCAAGCTACGGGATCTCCTCCTACCAAGACTACATACCCAGTACGAGATTTCCCCGTCTTTAGACAAACCCTGTGAGCCGCATCGGACCAAACTGTCATTGGTCCTACGGGTCCTGCCTTACCCACTGCACTAGGCTCCTTCCTACTGAACCTAAGTACTCTATCGTTTTTCAGGTATCGGATGTAATTCCCTAACTTGGCATAAGTCTTTCCCACATCTAGTGTCTGCATTACACTAGCAGAATTGAGCGCTTCCTCTATATCCGGCCTCGTCATCTAAGCCAAAAAGAGTAAACTTCCTAGTATCTGTGGAATCAAAAATCCTACCTAACATAGCATAAGCAAGTCCTGGATTTACTGTCTGCATTACACTAGCTGCATTAAGTGCTTGATCTGCATCTGGACGTGTCATCTTAGTTAAAAACAAAAGTTTCCCTACCAAACCTGGTATCGAATGTTTTGTAAGGGTGCTTGTTTCTCCCATGGGCTCGGGCTCATGTTCAGCACTTGGAGTACTTACTGGTCTAACATCGGCATATCCTACATCCTTTAAAATCTGTTTCTGATACTTATTCTGATGCATATAAAATGCGTCCTCCCTCCTGAACTATCTCTATCCCTTTAAACTCCTTAGCCACTCCCAAACGCTTAAATTGATAAAACTTTTCTAGTTTACTAGCGAAATGGTCGTACGCTCGTTCGTTAGGAGCTGAGAAAATAAGATCGTCTACATGGAAAATACCTATGATAGCATCTCTTATCGACTTATCCTTTTCTACGAACATGCATAAATCTGAGTCTAGTAACCTGAATCCTAATTCCTCTAACTTAGGGGCTAAAATCTCATACCATCTCCTACCAGCTTGCGGCGCGCCATACAGAGCTCCATCTACTTTCCATATCATGCCCTCATGCTCCTCTCTGTCTGTCCCATCGGGTGCATAAGCATAAACAGGATCATGCATGCGTGCATTAAGATAAGCATTTTTGAAGTCTATACCGTATAGCTTATGTCCATGCCATGCTGCAAGCTTAGACAAAAAGAGTAATGAGCGATGCGCGGCGCAGGGTACAAACAATTCCTCCCGCTGGATTCATAACACAGATTGTTGACGGATGCCTATGTAAACCTATAACGTTATTAATAAAAGCTTCAAGTGACAGAGCCACTTTGCAACTTTATCAAAATAGATTTACTGAGAATGAAATACCAAACCGGAAGTCTTGAATTGAAACCTGTCCAATGAAAGTAGGATACTGTAAAACAATTGAGAATACAGTCAGCTTGAATTCGAGTACAGTCATCTTGAATTATGTACCTTATGTAAATATAGAGAACCAATAAGAGACATCATAGATAACTGCCGAAATGAAGGCAATATAATGGTAATTGACAAATAAATGTGGAAAAGTATCTGTATGATATAAAGCGGTAACGGTGAAAACTGTCACGTGAAATTATCCAATGAGATATGATTCAAACCGGATAAACATTGAGATATAATGTGTACATTATAGTTCAATACTCCCCCTGAATCATGTGTCACTGAAAATTAAAGTGAAAAGCATTATATATATATAGTCACAAATTATGTTCGTTAGTCATATGAGAAAGAAAGTAGTATGCGATACTGTTACGTACGTATGGCTGCAACGCAGCGAATCTATCAAGTCCAATGCTAAAAAGCATAAAGAAGGGTCCTTGACTCAAAACTGAAATAAAGTCCCCCCCCCCCTCAACCGGGTGGGCAAAATGTCAAGCTAACATAGAGCATTCGCAGAATGGTCGTTAACTTTAGCAGCAATCTCCGTGACTTCATCATCTCATCCAGATAAAGTTGTAACACGAGCCGATGATGAGCTTGTGTATAGGGTCCTTTACCATCACATTACACCCATGCTGAGGTGATAAAGTCAAAGAATTGATGACGTAGAAGATCAACAACATTACTTCTTCGCCGTTGATCGTCTTCGCTGCTGACAGGGAATGATTCCGCATCGTCTTCCAAATAATCAAACAATTTGACAGTAAACTGATTAACCAGACTACGAAATTGAGGAGTAGGCAGGGCCTTAGTGAAAACATCGGCTAGGTTGTCGCTAGAGGTCACGTAACGAACTGACACCTTCTTTTCTCTGACCTGTTCGACCACATAGTGATGTTTAATATCAAGATGCCTCGATCGCGGACCACCCAAGCCATTGGTTGAAGCCGTGATTGAACCTCGGTTGTCGGCATTAATGATGGACGGGCCCGCCAAAGGGAATCAGATTCCGTTCAAAAATCACTGTATTGCAACCGCCGAACGCGTAGTTTGCGATAACGAGATGACTTCCGTATCTATGGTCGAGAGCGCGACCGTTGACTGACGCCGCGAGTTCCAGTGAACGGGCCCCGTCATAATGTGTTTCACCATTACGTGAACGCCTGGTAAAGCGACAGTTGCCAAAGTCTGAATCAGAAAACGAGGAAAGCTGCAGTGCTGTTAACTCTACGCTGGCAGGAAAGAACAAACCACGTTCCTCCCGTAAATAGCGATAAACACGGGCAACCGTCGCGTACGCAATGTCAGGAGCTTGATGGCCAAGTACAGAAATTCCGTTAACAGCGTATGCAATCTGTGGCTGTGTCATGGTGGCAGGCCACATCAGCTCACCTATAAGCTTCCGCAAGGTCCATTTACGCAGGCTATCCAAAGGAGCAGGAGCGGGTTCCTGCACAGTCGCAGGTGTCGGTGTTGGGTTCGCCTTAGCATAATTGCGATCGCGTAACATACCACGAATGTACGCTCGTTGATGAATAAGCAACCCTTCCGGGAACCTCTTGAATTGTAATCCGGTAAACACCTGTACGTTGTTCATACTCTTAATAAAGCGAAACCTTGCTCGACGAAGCACGCCAATGAAGCGTTGGAACTGCGAATCCAAAAAACAAAAGACTAACATGTCATCTGTTTTCAATAACAGTACCCAAGGTAGAGTATTCTCTCTCTTGACACTCAACGGTGGAAACGCCCGTTCAACACAGCGCAAGAAAAAGACACAAGGATCCACCGTCGACTGTTGATATGCTATTGAACGTAAAAACTTCGCAACATAATCGTGCCAGCGACGACCCGCCTGAGGTGAGCAGTACAATGCCTTGAGCACACGCCACAGCGCCCATGGGTCGTCAGGTTTCTTGAAGTCATCCGGTGGTACTGCGTATACAACATCCTGCATGTCTGCATGGATGTATGCTTGTGAGAAGTCTATTTGTTTGATGAGAGCGTTGAGTGCCACCATAATAGCACAAAGAATGAGCAGAGCAAAGTGATGTGCAACCGGTGTGGAAGTCTCGTAAGGGCTAAAGTGCTCATAGGGACTCATTCTGTTCCCACATATGACTAAACGTGACTTATATTTCTTATCGCCTGTCGACTCATTCTGTTTGACTGCGTCGACGAAACCGGTATGAATTGGGGTCACGTTATCCTTCTTTGCTTCACGCAGGCAGCCAGCGTCGTAGAGCCCCTGAATCTCATCTTTCCTCACAGCAACAATGGCAGGCTGTAGACGTTTTTCCTTTTCAGTAATGGTGACCGCTCGCGTGAGGAAACAAAACGATTCGTCAATGCCTGCCGAGCTACCTTGTTGTCGTTCTTGTGTAGCTCCACCATCGTCTTGGACGTCCAAGGCCAAGTCTGCTGCAAGCGTGACGTGATGAGAAGAGTGATGAGCAGGTCGCAATTTTCTCACCCTAGGCCCCAGAACGATGTTCCTCGGATCTGCGGGATCACTGTTGATGTCTCTCGGTGCGAGAGGCCTGGTTCTAGCAACAGCTTTACGAGCAGCAACACGAGCTTTCTTATCACCAGGGTTGTTTCGACCTTCTGGGGCTATTGCTGTGTTACCAAGGATCGAGGTTGATGGCGCGACCAACCCTGCGTCAGGCGAAAATTGTGGAAGTGCAGATACGTAGTACTCTGTCGCCTGTTGGGTCGAAACGTCGGTCTCCAATCCGTTGAGCACACCGTCTGTCACAGAGTTATCATCGCAAAAATTCCGGGAATCCCGGTCAATTTGTGCCACTTTTTCCAGCAGTGGGGTTGGTTGTGCCAAGAGTGGATTGTCGAAGGACCATGGGATTGTCTCCAAGTTGGCGTGGTAGCCCCTGATGTTGGGATCGAACTTCACATTCCTGACTTCTGCGAACCTGCGCGCCTTGTTCAACCAAACACGATAAAGGCGACGGTATATGTTGAAACCTGTTAAGGTTGCAGGTATCGCCATAGGCATTCCTTTCTTTGCGTCAACCAAACGTACGAAGGCGAGACAGCCAATTGGTTGTAAGAAGCCTGTAGGAAACGAACGTTTCAACGTTATTTCGTAAGGTGTCTGACCCTTGCAGGGCCCAACCTGCAGAGGTGTAACCATCCTTACTGCCCGTTCTGCCTCGTTCATTTCTTCCCAGAAAGCAGCAGGTAACCTAGCATCCAAACGAAGGGCAGTAGCTCGTCCACCACTTGTTCTGTGATCTCGTTAACTATAGGATTACTAGTGGTTTCGTTTCGTGGCGAAGGCTTCAAGATAATACCCTTTTGATCGCAGAATTGCTTCAGTATGTTGGAGGTAAACTCGCCATCCGTCCTAATTTGTTTCAGCCTTCTGCCTGTTTGAGTCTCTAGGAAGTGAATAGCTCTTACCAGTTTTGCCAAGTAGTTTGTAGACTCCCTTGTCGATGTGTAGGCATTGATACTGAAGCCAAATTTCTCCTTAGCGACCAGCTTGTACCAGTTGCCCTGTACAGACTTGACAGGCCAGGGACCACGAAAGTCAACCCTGATAGACTCACCAATTTCGAACTTGTCATCGACGTGCTTGCTCTCCCTATAGTACGGCAAACGTGTAGATTTTGCTTGTAAACACGGATGATACTGTTGTGGTAACTTGACGCGCCAGTCCTTTCCCACTATAGTCCTGCCTTCCTTCTTTGCCAGTTGTTCCATTGCTTCGACGTTCGCGTGGGCCGCCATCCTATGAAACGTCATTGCCGCTATCGGAGCTTTTGTAGGACGGGGATTGACTGAAAAGGTTATCCTAACCTTTTCTTTGCCTGTCATTGATGGTTCGTATCGCTTGTTGACGTTGAGCGGCACATCCCCCACAGTGTCTATACGATATAGTTTGTTGGACATCATGCATGCACTGCAAGCAATGTTCTCTTCATTGATGTTGATGGGTTGCTTCAGGATCACCGCCTGGTTGTTCTGGAAGACCACTGCTTGCCTAAGGTCATAATCCATGATGCCAGGCGACAGGATGTTGTACGGCGTTGTTTCAGACACCAGTGCGTCGTCGAATTGAACGGTAGATAGTATTACCCCCCCTCGTCCAGACACAAAATCGAAACACGCAGTAGCCTGACGATCGACCTGTAGGGATTCACTGGTGATGCCTGCCAGCTTCGTCGTTGCTGCTTGCCGAACCTTCCTAAGATTCATCGATGGATGCACCAGTATACGATTACAACCCGAATCCAGTATGGTCTCTTTCTTCGCGTCATGCTGTGCGTATAGACTGATTGAAGCATTGCCGTTTTGCCCAGCACCTAATGCACAGTCCACGAACGTCGCAGAAAACGAAGTCACAACGGTAGATAGTCTGTAGGCAACGCGTGCGTCAGTCTCCAGAGGTGCCTGGCGTATCTCAAGACGCGAATCCCGAAGCTCATAGGTACGAAATCCAGCCAAGCGCATGTAAACAGACTGTAGCTCACGTTCTTGGTACCTTGGGGCAACTCCATGATTGTTGCGCCAGCCGGCCCACGTTCACGGACCTGATAGCGTATCATCCGTTGAAGTGCATGCCACGCGAACTCGATGTGCACTGTACCAATGCCGAACGCCGCTAGTAGTTGAGAGAAAGGTAAATCCAACCCATCTTCCTGAGCATAGTCGCAAAACAACTCATGCGGGCCTTTATCACGATGCTGGCACTGAGTACTGCAATAAGAAACCCAAAAGCATCCTTGACATGATCTGTGTCTGCTCGCTCGAGTCTCGACTGCGTTGCAGGACTCACAGTGCTTTGGTGGACTAGGGTTTGCGTGTGGGCCTAGAGCAGCATGGATTGGTGAAGTGTGGTATCTCGAACAGAACTCACACATGCAGATTGTCCCCTACCAACCTTCAGGTATTATATTGAACCCCAGCCGCAATGACCAATATTCCATTTCTGTGACAGAAGCGTGTCTGAAGCAAAAGTGGACGTCTATAGCCCAGAACGTCCCCGACCCAGGTAGCATAGGGTGCGATAGCGATCCCACAAGTCTGATGTCTCCTAGTAGGTCCCATGGGAGTGCAATCCCAAGTCTTGCCATGGGACGATCGTCGTAGCCAGAATCTGGTGGTGGCGGCGCCAGTGCCAGTGCTTGTTCTCGCCGGCCACTTCCTTTTGCTCCTTCAGCCACCGTTCGAGCCAAAGAAGGTTGGGAACGTTACCATGAAGCTTATTGTTCGGGTACCATGCTTCCTCCCGAGGCATCAACGTTCGTGGTGCACCAAGTCGCCACGCAGCTGGCCAGTGTGCAGGTGGTACAGGAAATCCCTGGGGAAACGACACCTTTCTCTGCAACTTAGGTAAGAAGCACCAAAGGTTTAGCTTGAATTGATAGTCATTTTCATCAAGCTTCTGTTCAGGCGTCAACGACTCCCATGGGATCTCTTCAGGTCGGCAGTAGGTCTTCAACAGAAAGTCAACATGCGGGTTAATCACCCCGTCCACCTCATTTGACGCGTTAGGTAGACCGAGCCCGTCCGCTTTCTTCTCTTCAGCCGAAGGTACCCCCGCTGCTGCCACAGGAGGATTCTCACCCCGCATTGCTGCTGGCTCATCGATCTCACTTATTGCAACCGGTGCAAAAGCCATGCAGAGTATTTTACCATTTATCCTCGTGTGATGCCAATATTACCGGTGGTAACGGATGGTTGCATATATTTTGCCTTTTGTTACCATAAATCACAGCAATATTGCCAATTTGCCATCTATATTGCTTCCCCGCACCGATCAGATTATCTATCCAATTATCACATTAATCGAGAATAATGACCACAGTTGACTATGATACCGTTGCACCATGGTCATTATTACAGTCATAATATTATTGGTTTGCTAGACATTCTAGATTAGATTATCATGTGATGTCATGTGATCCGCGTGATTTGTTTCATACCACACTCAGTTCATCGTCATTAAAGTGTTTTTATTGATTCTTAGAAGAACCTTGCTATTAATACACATAATCTCGGATGGATTATTACAACCCGTCTGGTTATGAGCGAACGCAAGTTGCGTTGAGTTGCCCACGCTCGCCAAGTAAGCCTGCCTCTGCGTATGATGAATGGAGATGGGCATTCTTGCAATTCGTGGACGGTGTTGACCCTAAATTTTTGATTTTTCTTGCAGATGTACACGGTCCAATGCCTCTCGGCGAGCTGAAGACCTACATCACACCGACTGCGGCTGAGCTCAAGAAGGCTACTGATGAGAAAGAAGCAGGCGACCCCGCTGTGCCTCTGGAGGAGCAGAAGGCTGCGATCGACGCTTTGGGTCCCGACTTCACGTTAGAGCAGCTGGAACAGTGTCTACCGGAGAAGGTGAGACTATCGTGCATTGTTAAGTTACGATCTTACTTGGCTAATGCTTTACAGGGCCACTCAGCGATGTTAACGATAAGGAGGGCAGGTAATCACCCCAGAGAGATGTGGGCGAGGTTAAGTGAAAAGTATGCATTGATTGGACCGATCTCCAATCACAAGCTGCTGCAAGAAATGTTTATGAATAAGATAGGAGAGAAGACGAAGCTAGAAGATTGGATAGAGCGCCAGGCGCATAGGTATGAGAAGCTAGCACAGCGTCATCTCGACTTTCCGGATCAATTCAAGTGTGTCGCTAGGTTACAATTGATTAACGAAGCAAAACATTTATTAGTTGGAGATGTAGGTGGGCCACTCTACTAGTCTAAGCCCGATGCTGAAAAGTCTACATACGATGAACTGTGTGTGCACGTATTCAGGAAATGGCTCAAGCGGCAGAAGTGTCACGGCCTCAGAGGAAAACGGGTGTCTCTACTCAATCTGTTTCGGTTTTTCTTGCTAGGGATAGCAAAGTCTGTTTTAATTGTCGCAAGCTACATCATATTGTGAAGAATTGCAGTGTTCGGTGCTTTAGGCCCGAGTGCTCCAACAAGCCGACTCACACCGGTGGGGAATGCAAGATGAGGGGGCCGACTCAACGTGGAGTCAACAGCAACAACAAGATGAAGTCGCGTACGCCTACGAACGGCAAACGCACCAGCCCACCTCGCAATACGAATATTAATAACCGTCCCCGTGACCCTCGCAAGCCCTAAGTAAATGTTGCCAAACCTGTGGTCTACGTGGCGAGGCGTACAGCTGAGACGAAGTTCGACGAGGTCGATGACGCCTGGGCAGGGCTGACGGTCGATCCGATGATCGAAAAGAACCTTGAACTAGGACACATCGAAGTGGAAGAGCTGTACAAGCTACCACCCGACAACATCAAGGTAAATATTCCTGATCAGGGCGGACATCACTCATTTGTAATAAATGGAATACAGATCCCCGCCACTCGGGGAGAGCTTTATATTACCTTGAATAGTAGTACGGTGTTCTGAACCGGAGCACTTAATGACTTGCTGAATTTGGCAAATCTGAGTTGTTTTACTTAGACACAGAATGAGGTACATAAAAAGGCGCGACACTAAGACGCGTGTCCTGTCCTGACTAATGCACTTGAACTAATCAGCCCAATCGTAATTCTTCAAGTCCATTTCCTACTGTCAGTCCTATCAGTCAAGATATCAGTCCTCAATTGTGAAATTACACGGCCTAATGAATTATAATTACCAATTCTAATCTAACAAAGAACTTGGTATAAAGCTCCCCCTAATTCAATAGGTCGTCAGAATACAATCTAAGTATAATACTAACTAACCACTCACAGTCCTACCATGAAGACAGAGTCAAATCGAGAGTCCCGTTAAGCGATCCGCTCCACGCTTGAATGCCGACGGACTAGTGATCTTCTTCGATAATATGTCCGCTCTGTTCTCCTCAGACGGCACCCACTTGACCATCACCTCCCCCTCCCGTATCGCCTCTGTGAGATGATAATGTCTGAGCGCAATGTGCCTGAGCCTCTTGGCAAACCAATGTATTTATACATCCGGTAGCTTAGTTGACAGAGGCTGGGTTGAAGACCGGGACACTTTGGTAGTTCGCAGTTGAACAGATTGTGAGAGATTTATTGAGTAAAATTATTACCGCCAAACTGAAGGCGGCAAAACCATAACATGTGACTGGCTGACAATGCCAAATTCATTAATTAGGTCAGTCGTAAATAATTGGTAAATCAGTCCTATCGACATATAAAAAAATGACGTAACTGTCATATCACGAGTAACTGCTGTCAGAAATTATTCTAACCGTTATTGTAATGTAAAGCTCCCCCTAATTTCAGAGGTAGTTACCAATAAAGTCACTAGTGAGGTAGAAGTCACAAATATATTCTAACCTTTCACTAGAGTCATAGGACACATCTAATGAGCAAAGGCATAAGCATCCTCAGTAATGCTTACTTGGACTGATGTCCAGACAGTCTGTCTGCCCCCTTCTTGAACAAGGAGGGGCTAGCGATTTTCTTTGAGAGAACATCGGCGCGATTGTCTGCTGACGGGACCCAACGCATCACAACCTCCCCCTTCCTCATCGCCTCAGTCAAATGGTAATGCCTCAGAGCAATATGACGCAGCTTCTTACCAAACACCGATTCCGGCGCAGTACACACCGTAGCCTGATTGTCGACATTGAGGGTCGGCGTCGCCATCAACTCGTCTTTCAATGGGTTTTCATCCGACCAAGGCAGAGCCCGAATCATATTACGCACCGACTCAAGATCATGCAACACCTCCGAAGCCGCATAGGTTTCACTCTCTTGCGTGCCTGTGGCCAAATGCTTCTGATTGGAAGCCCTCACCATCACAGGCCCATCCGCCAGGAACACCACACCCCCTGTTCGCGAGTACATGCGACTTCCATTTCCTAAGGACGAATCTGAGTCCGCCTCCGGCGTACGGTTGCCATTCGACGAGAACTTAACACCCCTGTTCTTGACGAACAGGAAATAGCGCAATAGCTGCTCCGCCGCTCGATAATCGAACTTGCTCCTGTCGGACTGATGCTCAGCCAGGTAACTCAACGGAAGAACCGACTCCGGGCAACTCGCTTTCAAGTAGATTTAACTCCCTACAATCTCCTGTGGCGAGTACTCCCCCAGCGCCGGCACCATCTTCGATCCCTCCGGCAACCACGGCGTCTTGGCCGGCATCCATGGACGCCCGTCGCTCCTCTTGAACCTTGCCACCAACGTCTCCGTATACTCGCGTTGGTAGATAGATACGGTGTATTCTCCACCCTTCCTACTAACCTCAAACTCAAGCGAGAGGAACTGTTTGACCGGGCCTAGATCCTTCACGTTCCCCCACTCCTCGTTGAGCTTCTCCACATACTCCTTTCGGCTTGCCTTAGACGCTGCAGCATGAATGTTATCATCGACATGGTACGTCAATACTTCAGTCTTCTTCGTCTCAGGATCAATCCTTCCGAACATGACCGGCTCCAGGATGCTCTGCACGAAGCCCATCTTCTTCTGAGTCGGAACCACTCGGTCGTTCCAATAAATGTGGCCAGAGGGCTTCAAACCGTTGACCCCCCCAAGAGCTTCCCATACCACATTAGGTGGCGCGTATCCAGCCGGAGGTTGCAGCCACACCTGTACCCGCAGCTTTACCTGCGGGAACGCACTCTCCTCGTCCATTCCAAATATATCAAGGTCCTGCAATACCGCAAGAGCACACGTAGACCACACCAACTCAACTCTACACGTCGGTAGATCCACTCTATCGTACTGCCACGCCGGTTGTCGGAAACCAATGCCAGCAATCCTTGACTTTGTATCCACTACCGGACCATCGACCGTCTCTCGCTTTCAAAGTCGACAAACCTTGTTGGGACCAGTGGTTGCCCCGGAGGCTTCTCTGACACATGACGCTCCACGATAGCACCCAAACTGAGGTGCTTGTCGATGTCCTTGAACCTTGAGTCGTTAAATTTGCCTGAGGCAGTAGCCTCTCGATGAGGAATCGGGACCGTCACCAAGTATGCACCAGAGCGGAAGTTAGTTGGCTTCGTTGGCTTCCTGCTCCTCACCCCTGCAACTATGTTGGATGTGTCAATGATGTTACCTGTCCACACCACTGGCACCCCCCTTGCATCTCTCTTCTGGTCCGCTCCAGCACGACCCTGCAATGCTCCTGAACGAGGCAAAGGTGCACCAGCAGCTGCCCTTCCGACCTTCCCATCAGTAGCCCCTGCTCCCACCTTTCTGGCACGACCACCACTCGACCCCTCGTTCCCAACGACCACCAGCTCCACAACCCCAGCTTCGTCAGTTGGAACACCATCACGTGCAGAAAACACTTCCGGTCCGTCCGCTACGTCTTCCACTATGCACCCCTCTTCCCCGGTATCATTTTTATCTTCACCAGTTACCACTTCCAGCAATTTGTCTAACAGTCGCTGTTCAATTGCAGTAAAAAAATGCACCGGGTTTTTCGCCCTTTTCGGCCCCCTTCTCTCGAACTGGGTTGGCAGTTTGGAAGCTGTGTTGCAGTGACGATGCCATCTTGCCCCGTGGGTAGAGAGTAGGCCAGCCATGTACAGTAGAGTCCCTGACGACCATGTCCGCCGTCGTCACCAGCTTACCTTTGTAGTAACTCCACACCTTATAGGCTGACTCCTCTGTGCTCACCCCCATGAACACTCCTGGCACTCCCTTCTCTTGGCCCTTCTTGCCACCCTTGTAGTACACACATAAGCACCCAAAAGGCTTCAGGATGGAGAAGGGTGGAGCTGGCCTTTTGTAGAACATCTCGTGCCTCGTCATCTTTGCCCCTGCTCTCGCTTGCATGTTGATGAGAAAGATAGCATAGTCGACCGCCAGAGGTAAGAAGTATACAGGCACACTCCTCGCGGTTAGCAACGTAGCTGCCAATGAGAAAACAATGTGAATCCCTGCCTCAGCATACGCATCCTTATTAGGGTCCGCACGAACGGGTACCGGGGCTCAATCCCCTCACTTATGAGGAAATCTTTCACCGCATTCGAGATCCACTCTTTGTCCGTCCGGAACTGTTTCATGTCGTTCCCCGTCTGGGTCTTCGACCACACCCTCACAGCAGCCAGCTGCTTGACAGCAATGTCTGATGCCCTCGTGTGGTTCCAATGCCCTTTCAGGTATCCAGACACGTTCTCCACAAACAACAGGCAATACGGCGTGTTGCCGTACAACGGAAACGGTATACGACCGGTACCATCTGCACTCCAGTCCTCTCCCGTCTTTGCACATAGCGTTAGCGACGCCCCCTCAAATGACGAGTGCTTAGTAATCTTAGTGGTAGAACAGGCCAAGCAGTCACACCTCAGGGTAGACGCCTTTCCCTTCGGTGTCAGCCCATTTTGCTTCAAGAATTGACGTGCCATCGTCTCCCCGAAGTGAAATATGCCATTTATCTCACTCATGTCCACCGTAGTACTTGGTTTCATGCTGGTAGACCAAAACGCAGTGTTGCATTCGGGGAACGGTGAGCATTCCTTCTTCTCTTTCCTCCATCCAGGTGGGTTCGCCACGTGAAATCGGTATTGACACGTATCAGCATCGAAGCTCCCAGTCAAAATCTTTTCGCATGCCTCTACCATTACCTTCTTCCTCATCACGAAGAATTCGTCATCTTGCATTACTATTGTGTAACCCGTTCGCTGTAGGCGACCAGATGAGAATAGCGTACGATCAAGGGTAGGTAAGACGTAGGTCTCCCCCATCTCCACCTCCTGCTGCCCACCTTCTCCATTAATGCCTGAAAACGACGTATCCCCCATCGCCACAGTTTTGATGAGCCCAGAGATCCCTCTCACTGCCACCCCCTCCTCCTGTCCAATCTTGCTTAGGGCGTCTTCTATCGGAATCATGTGCTGCGACGACCCACAGTCAATATAGACTTCATACAGGTCCTGCCCGCCCATTACTCCATCTTCAAAAGCCATGTGAGCTGTAGGTCCCTTGTCTTCTTCTCCACCAGTAGAGGTACCTCCTCCATCGCGATGCAGCCCTCCTTCTTGCATAGATCTCCCTTCCTCGGTCATTTCCACATCACCATCTTGTGCATTGTCGCTAACCAACTGCGTAGGCGGCGTGTTTGGTGGCTTCTTTTCATCATCCATCACATTCCGGGGTACTGGATCACCTCCACCGCCCTCTAGTGTGATGACCGTTCGCTCCTCTTCCCATCGTCCAACTCGTCTTTCACTGTAAGCCGACTCCCCCTGTCCTGCAATCACATCACTAGTGCCACCACTTCGACCGATTGTCGTAGCTGATGTGTTTAGCCCAGCACGCCGTTGCGCCAACGCCTGCTCTGTAGCCGCCTCAGTCGAAGACAGTTGATATACCCAGGGGAAGTAACGTTCTTTGGCACATAGCAACACCCGTTCCGGTTCCGAGGTCACATGCCTCTTCGCCTCTTGCAGTATGTCCCAGCTCGCCTGTACATACTCGTTTGCTTCTTTGGGCGGGCCCATCAGCAGCAAGATGTCGTTGTACCTCGGTTGTAGCGCCATAGCACTCTCCCCCACGTCCGGTCTGACGGTACAATACCTCAGCAGCCTTCTGTAGGCCACATCCCCACTCTTCGTCTCGTTTCATTCAGAGGTCCCAACCCCCGAGGCTCGCGGCCACTCTCGACGACTTTAGCCCAGTCTTCCTTGCCTTCGTTCTGCGTCCATTTGCATAACTCCTTATGGGCTAGGTAGTCGATTCTCTGGCACCCTCTATCGCAGTACGCCACCATTTTGCATCTAGAGCACATCTTGGACTTGGCAAGCTGGGTGACACTACACGCTTCACATTCCAAGGGTACCGGCGTGTCTTTGCCACAGGGTTCAGCCCCCGACAGTCCACTAGCCCATTGCTCCCATTCGTCCGGAGAGATGCGGAGATTGTAGTACCACTTCCACCAATGCAGCTCCGCCAGGGGAGCATTGTTGAACACCGTACAGAAGTCGGCCACGTTCACCGTCCCATTGCTTTGGTTCCCTTCAGCCTCGCTCTCCGGTGGTGCCACAAAAACGAACCTCGTCTCATTCTGAGCCATAAATGCATACCCACACGTCTTCTCACCCTTCTTAGGTATCACCCGCAGTCCCGAACCATCCGCCGCCGGAGCCAGGTACTCCTCCTCACCCACTGCATATCTTGGAACAGGATCAACCATCGTTGCTCGCCTTTGACGTCTTAGATCAAACGCCATACACGACACGGCCGCGGCGGGGGGTTCCTCGGGGCACCAGAACCTTTGCGTCCTTGGTCTCTCCCTCCATTTGCCGCGACATCTTTCTTCGGTTTTTCTTCCTTAGGAATTTTCTTGCGGTACCTGTCCTTGAGCGTTGGGCACGACTTGCCTACATGCTCGTGCCCAGGTATGCGACACTTCTCCATGCACCTGAAGTACTTGTGGCCTTTTGAACAGTTGTAGCACTCCAGCTTCGGCCTATCGCTCTTGCTGCCCTTATCCCCCTTGTCGCTCTTGCCACCTTTCGCTTGCCCGTTCGCCCACATCGCCGCCTCCTCTTTGGTAGCCATCCTCTGCTCTTCATTAGCGATGACTCTCCTTTCGAAGGCCGCTTCGAAGTCGTCCCACTCCAGCGATGGATTGGTAACTTGCGCATCCAAGAACGGCTTCCACAAATGCTTCTCTGCACACTTTGCCAGGGCGGTCTTTACGAACTGCATCTGCAGTGTGACACTGACCGGTTCACCATGATCCTCTAGGAACTCACAATGACTCATAAAGTCCCTCAGCTGTGCCATCATATCATCTTTAGCATTAAATTGCCAGTTGCTTACGATGCTGTTCCTTTTCTGCTTCTGGTGGGCCGCATTCCCTTGGTAGCGTTGACGCAGGATGCCGACGAGCTCCTCCGGTCGCAGCGCAGGCTCTCTGACCAAGTGTCGGACAATCCTCTCCGCCGGCGATCCGTACGCTAGCGCTTTGTACAACCACATTAAGATCTGCGCCCTTCTGGCTATGATCTTCCGTCGCTGTTGCATGGTCAAAGTAATGCCATCTCCTGCCCCCGGTCCAGCTTTTGCGTCCGCAGGAGCCTTTGCCTCCCTCGCCTTAGCCTCTCTCTTGTTCTCCTTCCGGTCCCCGTAAGCCGCATCCGGTGCTCCCGCCGCAGGCTCAGCTTCAATCTCGGACCGCCATCTCAGTACATCAGCCAAAGGCGCGACATATTCCCAGCATTCGACCGAGGACAAATCCGCCCTTGCCTGCGCAAACCAGTCATCCCAGCTTCTCCCCTTAATACCATCGATGAACGCAGGCGCCTTGCCTTGCAGGATCACAGTCGCCGCATCTTTCGTCGCAGAAGCACTCATAACCCAATGTATTTATAAATCCGGTAGCTTAGTTGACAGAGGCTGGGTTGAAGACCGGGACACTTTGGTAGTTCGCAGTTGAACAGATTGTGAGAGATTTATTGAGTAAAATTATTACCGCCAAACTGAAGGCGGCAAAACCATAACATGTGACTGGCTGACAATGCCAAATTCATTAATTAGGTCAGTCGTAAATAATTGGTAAATCAGTCCTATCGACATATAAAAAAATGACGTAACTGTCATATCACGAGTAACTGCTGTCAGAAATTATTCTAACCGTTATTGTAATGTAAAGCAAACACCGAGTTTGGTGCCGTGCTAACTGTTGCCTGATTATCAACTCTGAGTATCGGCACCTCATCAAGCTCCTTCTTGAGTGGGTTGGCATCAGACCACGGTAGAGACCGCAACACATTCCTCACCGCTTCCAAATCGTGCAAGACTTCAGACGCCGCATACGTCTCGCTCTCCTGCGTTCCCGTTGCAAGATGCTTCTGGGTTGTCGACCTGATCGACACCGGACCCCCAGCCAGAAAGACTACTCCACCCGTCTTGGAGTACATTTTCTCACCATTACCAAGTGACGAGTCTGAATCCGCCTCCAGCACTCTGTTCCCGTCAGACGCAAACCTGACACCTCTATCCCGCGCATGCACGAAGTAATGCAGCAGTTGTTCTGCCCCGCAGTAATCGAACCTCTCCCTGCTGGCTTGATGTTCAGCAATGGATGCAATCGCCGCAACCGCCTCCGGGACGCTAGCCTTAATGTAGATATAACTCCCCACAATTTCTTGTGGATCATACTCAAGCATAGCCGGTAACATCTTTGACCCTTCAGGCAGCCACGGGGTCTTAGCTGGCATCCACTGGCGGCCATCACTCCTCTTGAACCGCTTCAGCAACGTGTCAATATATCGCTTTTGGTACAGAGTGATTGAGTACACTCCCCCAACCCTCTTGAGCTCGAACTCTATTGAAAGAAATTCCTTAACTAGCCCAAGGTCTTTGACGTTCCCCCATTCTCTGTTGAGCTCCTTGACATATCTCTCCCTACTGCCCTTCGAAGCCGCAACATGAATACTATCATCAACATGATAAGTGAGCACCTCCGTCTTGTTGGTCTCTTCATCTACCCTTGAAACACCACCGGATCAACTATGCTTTGTTTGAACCCCAACTTCTTCTGCGTGGGAACTACCCTGTCGTTCCAATACACGTGACCAGATAGCCTGAGACCGTTCACACCTCCCACTGCCTCCCACACCGTGTTCGGAGGCACGTACCCTGCTGGAGGCTTTAACCATACCGGAATACGAAGTTTCACGTTCGGGAAAGCACTCTCTTCATCGACACTGAAGATCTCCATCCCTTGCAAGACTGCCAGAGCACACGTTAGCCATACCATCTCCACTCTGCAAGTCGGTAGATCGACCTTATCATACTGCCAGGGCGGTTGCAAGAACCCTATACCTGCTATTCTTGACTTTGCCTCCACCATCGGACCATCTGCCGTCTCCCTCTTCTCAAAATCGACAAACCTTGTCGGAACAAGAGGCTCCCCTGGAGGCTTTTCCGAGACATGACGTTCGACTATTGCACCAAGCTTGAGGTGTTTGTCTATGTCTGCGAATCTAGACTCATTGAACCGGCCAGACGCAGTCGCCTCGCGATACGGAACTGGTATGGTCACAAGAAAAGCCCCTGAACGAAAATTAATCGGCCTGGTTCTTTCCCTGTTACGAGGCTGAGAAACAATGTTGGTGGCTGCAATGGCTGCCCCATCCCACGTAAGTGGCACCCCATTCCTATTCCGCTTGCCTTCCAACCGAGGAGCCCAAGAGGGAGCAGCATTCCTCTTGTTCTCAGCCCTATTTCCACCCCCCAGACCAACCGCCTCATGACCCCCTTTGAGCAACTCGTCCTCCCCCTGAACCAGCCTGACGACACCAGCCTCTCCACCATCGACTCCCTGGTGCGTCTTCCTCCACCAACGCACTGGTTTCCGTGTCCTTCACTTGCCGTTGACGCTCGCAGACTTCGTCTGCCAAATTCTGAATCACCAGCCACTCGTCGTCTTCTTTCTTTTCTGTTTTTACCTCCCTTCCCTTCTTCCCACTCTGTCGTCTCTCCCTTCTTCAAGTTCTTCCATCTCACCTGCGTCCCCCCTAACTCATCCTTCCATGTCGCCTCAGCAGGCCACTCCCATAGCTTTGCACTCTCTTCTATGTAACTAGCCTCATCTATCTCTCCCGAGAACTGAAAGGTCCCATCCTCTTGAACTGTACCCAAGGTCTTCCAGTTGTCGGTCTGGTCCATATCCACAAACACAGTCCCGTCGGCGTGCTTCCGAAAGCCCATAACACCTTCTTTTCCGACAACAACCTACACAAGGCAAGACAAGCCACTGTGAGACCGTGCCCCAGCAAAATCATGGCAGCAAGTTGAAGATGCACTTACTTTGGACATGCTGCCTCAAGTTCTGGCGGTGTCTTGACGCACAACTCGACCGCCAGTTTTGCACGGGGCTGTGAACGTTTTTTTGACTTCAGCGTGTAACTTCAAGGCAATTGCCTTTTTGGTTCGAGCCGGAATGACTTTTTTTTAACCCTTTTTTGCCCCCCCCCCCCCCCCGTTCTCTTGCTCTCTCTTTCTCTTCTCAACATACATACATACGGTTTTTTTTTTACCCTCCCTCGCTCTCTCTCTCTCTCTCTTCCACGCCACTACTACTACTACTACTACTACTACTACTACTCACTATGTGTTGCACTGCATACAAAACGTAATGTTAGTCATTGTCTGTAACATTTTTTGTTGTGTTTGCATAAGATTGTGATGAGTAAGGCGTTTCAGAAAATCGGACCGGCAGCTCTTGGCCACTCGTTTTTCAGTGTCTTTGGGGACTCAAGGCGAGAGGGGCTGTCAGGTCCGAAATTGTCTGAAACGAGGCAGGTAACTGACGGTAATTTTACCAAGATTTTTGGAAGCAAACTTCCATCTCAGCCGCCTCCACTACCTGCACTTCCGTCTGCTTTCGGGATACAAGGGATTCATTTGTCTAAACCAAAGGTTGCTGTCGAGACAACGAAACTTATCCAGTTCTCGGCTCTTCCACATGCCTTTCGGTCGCCTTACTTTCCTGTTGTGCTCAAACCTGCAGCAAGCACTCCGACTCCCACCGGCAGTGACTTAGATTTCAGAACCTCCGTCTTGCCTTTGTATATTACTCTTGGAATTCCAATACCAAGGCACAGGGAGGCGTACACTGCACGTGATTGTTCTCGTCTCAAAAAGAAAAGGAAGCTAAGACGTGCACGGCGAGAGGTTCGCCCGAAGAGCTTTAAGCGATGGTTGGGCAGTACGTGGCCAAAGCTGCAGAGGGAAATGCAGGCACCATGCTGCAGGACTCTGAAATGTTACCTATGGATTCATTCATTTGCTGCAGTGAAAGCTCGTACAGACTCAGTTCAGCTCAAGAGAGCTGATTTAGCGGCCTGGGTTGCCGGTCAGTTGTGCTGCTTCATTGTCAAGAACAACTACGAGTACCGTTTCAAGGGAGCCAAGGTGTGCCGCACCATGTGGATGCGGTTGCATGGCATCGGTGACAAAACGATGAGGCGGGCCATGCGAGCGGCCGATCAGGACAACAAATATTTTGAGGACTACGGGAAGTCGGAATCACCCACTGAAAATCTGACGTGGGCACTCTTGCATCAGAAATTTTTGTCGATCAAGAAAACGAGGCGGTAGCTGACGGGTACTTTCACATGCAGGATATGATGATTTTCCCAGTGTCTACAAGTGGGTAGTGTCGGAATGGGGGCCAGCCTCAAAGAGGCTCGTATTGAACGGGAAGGTTGATCCATCCGGCCTAGTGAGAGTGTGGTTAGAAAGGTTTGGAGAGCGGAGTTTGAGAATGCTTCTATCACTACACAAATGTTGATGTGTCACTTCGTAAAAAAGAAATGGAAGAAAGATATACACACGAATCGCATGGTCACAAAACATTCCCATAACGCACAGGATCAAAAGTTCTTTGTCATGCGCCACCTTGGCTACAACACCACACTTATGACTACTAATTTTGCACAAGCCTTTTTCAAACTCACATTAGGGTTCAAAAAAAATAAGGATTCATATTGTGCGTTGCTTTTGGCTAAGAATTGGGACTGGGAACAATACTTCGAAGGCTCGGCAAATCCCAGTTTCAAGTACCACGCGCGGCCGCTCGCATGGCATTACACCGCGGGCAATCAAGAGTCCAGCGGCCTGCCCAGGGTGAGAGTGAAGACATGGGGCGACACCCAGAAGCACTGACACGGTATTAACGACGATCCTGACGGCCCGGATATCCTTCCGTACATACAAGAGCCAGGTTTATTACATGCATTTTCTTACTTCTTTTGAATCTTGGTGCTTGTCTCATGCCGTTTGTATTGGTGTGAGTTTTGGACAGGCCGAGAACCATGAGAAACTATGACTGGGTTACGCCGGACATTCGAAAGGACGTGGCATTGGCTAAACGATACTGCACTGCAGAAGAACAAGCATGGTTCGATGAGGTCATGGAATTTCCCGAACTAACTCGAATTGTGTGAGATGGAGTGGAGGGGCAGGACGGCCTGCCTGGCAGGCCCGGACATTTGGCTATGTCTGATAACGCCAGATATCGTTGGAAGGCAAATATTAGAGTTATCGATGCCTTGCATGAAGGCGATATTTGGGCCATTCCTCATGACAGAAAAGCGGCAGAAGACGCAAGAGACATGTTGGTAGAAGATGAACGTAAGCTGTTGCCTCGAACTAATTTCGTAAATCAGGGCCAGCCCCCCATCACCCGGCATGGGGTGGCGCTCAAGTTCTTTCTCCTGAAAAACAATTAGCACATGATTGGGATAACCCATAAAGATTTCCCGCGCCATATTTGCGAGTGAATGAACTTCTCGGTGAAGATCCGACTGAAGGCACTTTGAAAAAGGCAACAGTCAAGGAGCTCAAGTCATGGTTGACTGAGCACGGCCAGAGGAGGATCGGCACTAAACCCATTCTATTCAGCGCGTGCTTTCTGCTTATGGAGATGAAGCAAAACAGTCGCAAGCGGCTGAAGCTGCTGGGCCGAGAGGGCGGAACAGGAGACAAGGAGCACGTGATGCACCTCCGGGCGAAGAGGATGCATCTGAAGCTGAAGATGCCTCATCGGACAGTGATCAAGACAATAAGAGCATTCCTCCAGTTTATAATCAGCCACATTCTGCAGCTCGCATGCGTGTGCAAAGAACATTTGCGAGGATGGTAGAAAGTGGGGATGAGGATTGGATGGACTCAGAAGCTACTGACGGCAATTCTTCTGAAGAGTGGGAGGCACCCGCCATTTTAGCAAATAAGTAATATTATTACATAATATTAATATTAATATCAAATCTAAACGATTCAGTTGATTTTCTCTTCATTTTAATCGCACTTTCGTTGTTATTATTTATTTATTACTTAGGTAAATTTTGTCATTGAAAAATTAGGATGCAAAGGTATTTGCCACGCCTGACTTGAAAAATCATGTCAAGTTGCCACCCGGACAATAATTTTGAATTAATATTATTAAATATCATGATTACTAATTAAATCAAGCTTCTTTCATCGTTGTAAGTGCTTTCATGTATGATTTTCATAGGCAAATTTATTAAAGTCTGAGGCAAATCAGTTTGCCTCTGAAGACCTAAGTTTTTTGCCTCAAATCGCCTCCCCTGACCATGGACATTGGTTTTTATTATTAAATAACTTATACTTTATCTTAATCCATGCTTATTATGCATGAAAACAACAGGAATTTGCCTCTTGACTTTGAGACTTTGCCTATGGGTTTTGAGGCAAAAGGGACAAGTACCTTTGAAAAAACCATTCGTTTCAGTCGTCCGTTACTGTTGGACGAGGTATAATCATTACAGTCATTGTTCGGTACATCGTACGTCGTTACTAGCGCAGCCAAAAACAACCAAGGCAAACACCAGCTCTAACGATAATATATTCTGGTCTAAAAAGTGTAACGGCCACTTATAGTAATATTATCGTTATCCGCTTAAGAGGGTAGGGGGGCATTAATATTAATGGCCTCTTATTGTGTCTGGACTGACACAGGGATATATAAAGTAGCACATGTTTACCTATCTGCGCCTACAATAAAAATGCGCAGTCCTAACTGTAACAGTCACGAACATTAAATTTTTCATTTTATTTAAAAGACAATGACTTGGCAGATGCGTTCCATGACTTGCGTAATTTGTCCCAGGAACTGAGCGTCCTTGGCCAGACTCTGCTTGGCCAGAAATCTCTGCTGTAGCTGTTGCAGGGCGGGAGTCGGAGCACGAGTCTTGGCGGCCAGCTCAAACCAGATGCCAGCTTCGCTCTGGACGTACGCGGCGAGCTTGCCGTCCTTGTAGGCAGGCAAAAGGATTTTTTCAACGGTCGCAACTTGCTGCTCAAGACCTAAGTTCCACTGCATCCGCAGGTCCTTGCTCTCGCCTGCAGACAGCAGCCCCCAGTTGTCCAGCACATTCTCCAGGTCCGCAAAGAGCTTCTGCAGCGCTTGGCGCTTGGTAAGGCCGCCGGAGGAGGTCATCGAGCGTCACGTAATGTGTGGGCAGCGGCTTGTCGAGGTCGCACGAGATGGTTGGACGCAAGAGTCGTTTGCAGCAGGAGCGCACGCAGCCGACCACGATGATAGCGGTTGTAACGATCAGAGCCCAGGCCAGCAAAGCTTCCTCCACTGGCATTGTTCACTTTAGACTGCTACATACGATTATTTTTTTAGAAGCGGTAGTGTCCTTGGCCCGCGGGGTTCAGGTAGCCTTCGTAGAAGTACTGACTAAAAACTTCCGAATTCGAAAGTGCGCCGATCAAGAATAGCTGCTTGGCCGCGTTGCTGTCGCCTACCACTCTGAGCTGGCCGCGGCCCATGAGCCTGGGCAGCATGGCAAACACCAGGCCTCCCCCGGCCACGTGCACGGCCAAGCTAGGATAAGACCGGCCCTCCTTGGTGCGGTTCAAGACTCTGCTTTGGATCAATTCGATAGCAGTGGCAGTCACAAAGGCCACGACAGCCAGGCCGGTGCTCTTGCTGACCATGACACCGCCTAGGCCGGGCACGGCCGAGAGGTTGAAGACGGCAGGGCCCCCCCCATGTATACTCAAGTTCGCCCTTCGTGTTGCCGGTGACGGCTCCGCACCCGGTATTTTGTAAATAACCGCTGTGAAGTCCTCAGAATTGACACCACCTGCATGTGGAGGGTCAAAATTTCCTTGTTCGCCTCTAATTTGGCTTTTAAAAGCTCCTTCTCCTTCTCCGTGCCTACTCCTTCTTTCAATATTTTCCGCGCCGCCTCTTGAAAATCTTCCTCAGACATCTGCTTATGTTGCTTGAGGGGTTCTCTGTCCTCCTCCAAGCCTAAGTCCTCTTCCGAGACATCATCTAGGCCCGTCTTTTCATACGTGACCGTGTCAGGCTCATCATCTTTACCGAGCTCCACCAGCATGTCAATGAGTCTCGCGTATTGCAAACGAGCTTTACGGGTGTAAAAACCATCAAAGCATGTGAATGCTTGCGGTATCAATTTCAACTTGTCGAGGTCTCTGAGCTTCCGCTTGTATGCACTGCTCTGCTCACGAGTTCCCATACGACAAGCCACCACTAGCTGTTGCTTGCGAGAGGGTACCGGTATAGGATGATCAATAAGCCGGTCCCTTATTTCCTGCGCCCATATCGCCTTCTCATTATATGGCAGGATAATAGTATACTGCTTATTATTTTCAAATAAAGTCCGTAAGCATTTCTTCACTTCAGTTAGTGAACGCGGCCACGTCGGGCCGTCCCCCAGAAATCAGTAATACAACTTTTAATAGTTTCTGGTGGAGTATCCGGGATTCGCCCCGTTCTCCTTGGTACAAACGCCTCCCTTTTTTCTTCTCCTACTTTCGCATGGAAACAGTATCCGTTAGTAATATGGACATCTGCTCCTACTCCTTCCGCGAATCTCGCCAACGACGGGCTTCTTTGTGCGACACATATAATCTCCTCCTTTCGCTTCTCGATTAAGTCATCAATAGACTTTTTGTCCCAATCGCATGTCGGAACTGTGACAGTGCACACTTGGGATTCCCAATTGTCGGTCCAGGACAGCTCATCCGGTCTTATGACATGGGGGTGAACATACACCTCAAGTGCCTCATGCACGATGGTCATCTTTTTGTGATCCATCGCTAGACTCAGCTCATAAGCCTCATAAGAGTCAATAGCGTTAAAGGGATCAATAATATCGCTCTTCTCTCCTCTTTTACTCCATATATCACTCGCCGTGCGGCAATCAATCACAGCCCCCATCGTAGCCAATTGGTCATACGACAGTAATATTAATCAGTGGTAACTGGGGACGACATAAAGGTCCATGCGGTATACTCGTGGGGATTTTAACTTAAAGGTCAGTGTAATGATGCCCGTGATGACAGTCCGGCTACTCACTCCCTTCAAAGTGCCCGTCGAATTTTTCATATTTCCGTCCACCCATTCCCGGTATCGATTAAAAACTTCCGGCCGACAATATCAAATTCGCCATCGTATCATTACCAACTTTTAATACTGTTTTCAAAGTTTCACAATAAAGTTCTGTATAACACAAAGCATGGGGCCTGTGTATATTGGCTGCGAGAACAAGAACTTTGCGTTCCAAATTTTGGAGTCTTGTCTCAAAGTCTTTCATCTCCTTTTTCTCCTCTTGTTTCCCCTCACTAACGGTTTTATTATTCAGCGGTACCGGTGCGTTTACTATGTCAGTGATATTGTCTTGTGGCACTTGAGTGCACTAATTGTCTTTTTTCTCGCCGCCCGCCGCGATCGTTGACATTGAGTCAGTTCGTAGTTGCTTGCTTGGCAGAGGCGATACGCCCGCAATTGGCCTCCTCGCCTCCATCGCTAGTTTCGCCTTCCTATTTGCATCAGTTATCATTTGTAATCGTGACGTGTGAACGGGTATGAAGCTACCTTGAGGCTGCAGCTTCTGTATACCCACGTCTTTGCTCTCACAAAGAGGAAGTGTTGGCCCAGTCTGCACAACAGCAGTAGAAAACACTGTAACTTTAGGGTTAAACTTTACAGTTTTCTCCTTCCTCTCTTCTTCTCCCTCCAGTCATTCCACCACCTCGAATCGATTACCTTCAGTTTCGTCCAGGTAGGATGACGGATCGGTGTTTGAGTGACATATCAAGTTTAATTAAGAAGATGGGCAAGCGCACGCGAGAAAGGCACGAGCGGCACACGGCCAAGAAGGCCGCCCGCAAGGAAGCCCATCGTCCCATGAGCCTCCTAGTCCTCTAGGTGGGGGGGCTGGAGCCCAAAAAGCTCTTCCTCCATGAGGATTATATCCCCGACCTCCTCCTCTTCCTCTCTGAGGGGTTCCCTGCCACCTCGAGGCTACTCTCCATGCTCCTCCTTCTCCTCCTCCTCCTCGTCCTCCTCCTCCTCCTCCTCGTCCTCTTTGAAAGGCTTGTTTGTTCTTTTTTCTCTCCCTCTCCTCCTGCTTCTTGTCCATCCTCTTCATATAGGCAATCATCGCCTCTCTTAGCTCGCCGTCATCACACTGATTGGCAAACCAGCCTTCTGTATTAGCGGCATTTTGAAGCAGTCGGTAAAGGCCCGGTTCAGTGTAGGACTCAATGTTACAATATTACATCCTATTCTCTAACCGCTATTTGAACTCGATTGCTGAATTACAATTTACCGGAAATTACCACATTTCTACCGTTAGTTTATTCCGGACCGGCCGGTAGAATAATGCAGTTGAGATTTAGCGATTTCCCTTTTATTGCCATTATTTACGGTAGATAGGATTATATCTATTGGCGGGATAAACGGACAGCTGAAGTGATTTTGCAGTCAGACAATAATGACAGGACACAGTCATTCATAGACACTGATTACAGTCATTTGTTAGAGTTCTAGAAATTCCTTTCACGTGACAAATCACATGATCGAAGCATATGATTTGTTACAACTTTAGTCAAGAGTTTGTTCTCATTAAATTCGTTTCGACATTCATTCCAAGGGTAATCTAGAGAGGATTATTGATAGCATTCCGGAGGAGAATGGCTACAACAGGTTATGAGAGAGCGCAAATTGCCCTCAAATGCCCACGCCTGCCCGCTAAGCCCTTTGCCACTTTCGATGACTGACGTTGGTCGTTTTTGCAGTAATAGATCCTAAGTTTTTGGTGTTCCTTGCAGATGATAACGCACCCCTGACGCTTAACGAGTTGAAGGCCTACATTACCCCGTCTGAAGTTGATATTAAGAAGACTAGAGAGGGACTCAAGGCCGCGGATCCACCGACGGAGACAGAGGAGCAGAAGGCTGCAGTCGACGCGCTTGCTGCTGGCTTTGGCTACGAGGATTTGGAAGCATGCTTGCCGGAGAAGGTTAGGCTACAATGTCAAGTGCGATTACGATCATTTCTATCTGATGCACTGCAGGGACACTCATCATTGCTTACCTTGCGTCGTGCAGGTAATCACCCTAGTGAGATGTGGGCTAGATTGAATGAGAAGTATGCCCATGTGGGGCCTATTTCTAATCACAAGTTGCTACAGGAATTATTTACTGATAGGATAAGGCCATCCACCAACGTAGAGGAGTGGATAGAAAGACAGGCGCATAGATACTAGAAATTAGCACAGCGAAATTTGCCCTCAGTTCAAGTGTGTGGCAACACTTCAATGGCTTAAGGACTCTGAACATGCTGTCTTAGGCGACGCTGGCAACTCACTGTACTGGAGTAAGGCCGACGCGGACAAACCGGACTATGAAGGTCTCTGCGCTAGGATGGAAGAGCTTTTACAAGCGGCAGAAATAAGTAAGCCTAAGAAAACGACTTCGAGCGACAAGCAAACAGCTACTGTGTTGCTTGCAGGCGATCGTGCGAAGCCGAAGGCTGAGGAAAAGACGACTAAAAGGTGTTTCACTCGCAGACGGGACCACCTTATTAAGGATTGTCGTGTCCGGTGTCTTAGGCCTGAGTGTGTTAATAAGCCAACGCACTCGGGAAACGAATGCAAGATTCGAGGTCCTTTCAACAACAGAAATAAATTCAACGCGGGCGGGCGGAACCGCAACCGGCGAGCATCCAATGGACGCAACGGACGAGGGGGACGGCCCAACAACAACGACAGAAACCGTAATCGTGTTAATAACATGCGAAATACTGCCAACGTGGCGAGAGAAATGAAAGCAGCGGTCCATGACAAAGTGGACGACGCCTGGGTAGGCATGGCCGTCGATGGCGAGGTCGACCTCAACGACTTGCCACCCCTGATGGAGATCGATACGGGCAAGACATTCCCTGTCTCGACTCGCAAGCGCTACACCGGAAACTTCGAAAGAGTAGCAGGAGTTAAGAGACCGGTCGACAACGATGGCGGCAACGCTAACGCACATCAAGGAGCGCAAAAGAAACCGAAGGTCGCCGACAACGAACCACCCAAACAGCGATTGAAGAACTGCGCGCACATGCTTATCAACGGGGCGTGTGCCTTCTGGACTGCCCGCTGGTCATGAAGGACGACCCCAAGGCAGGCGCAGCAGAGGCGGGAGCGAAGTCGGTGGGTGACAACCGCAAGCCTCCCGACGGCAATCTGTACGGCAAGGTAATGGATGGTGCGGTTCGGCGCGACACCAACAGAGAAACGACTGAAGAGGTTCAGGTAATAGAATACATCATGGAAAGATTGAGTAGAAGGACCGACCTGTCTCGTTCGCAAGTAAGCTCATTAATGCTCATTGTCCAATGCTTGACAGACCTCTGGCGGTGCGTGCAAGAAGGTGACCTCGAAGGAAGTTACGAATACCCAGGTATGGAAACGCACGTTCCGACGCCGCCACGGGGGGTAAGTAATCATTCGATAGGCTTCGTGGGACTCACTGTAGAAGGTGATGAGGTAGCGCACAAAGACTCTGACGATAACGAGATGCGTTTGGAGTTGCCCCTCCGCTCTCCGGATAGTTTAGTAGATACCATAGGTGCAGCAATGCCGATAACTGCTACGACGGCGAGAGCCTCCGATGCCCCAACTACTATAGAGGCAGAGGAGGGTAGTGATAGTGTGCTCACAGAGGATAAGACTGAGACAAAGACACAAGAAATGGAGAGTTCAAGTAGCGATAGGAACAGTGACACCACATATGGACTTCAGTCCTTCACAGCCACCAGGCCTAGAGAAATACCGTGGGATAGCTTAACACGGGAACAGAAAATAGACGAAAATGATTATCGACCCAAACTGAATGTGCGGGGGTTCCTTCGTAAGCTGCACAGAAAGACGGTAGACCCGCACGGATTCCCGGTGCCACCGAGACACTGGCGACCAACATGGCGATTGGGAGCTCCAACTAGCTATATTGTGCCTAGGGAGGAGCCATGGTACCCTAGCGACGAGGTAAAGAAAGGGATACCATCGTTGTCGTGGTTACCACATTTCACCATCCCACACTCATCTGTATCAATTGAGCATAGAATGACACCGGTGGGCAGACCAGTTTGGCAGCAGAGTAGCAGACCAAAAACCCGTGTAGGAGTTATATTTCCATTAAGTATACTTGATAGAGATCAAGTCATTTCCACCACTCCCTCATCGCACCCAATCATCACCGATGGGCCCTGGTTTTGGGCCATCGACGTACATTACTGCTTTAGGCATGCTACAATTATGGAGATGGAATACTGGAGCTTGCGTTTAGGTTTCAACATCATACCTGGCGACTGGCAGACGGTGGTGGGACGCTGCAAGCTCTGCGCCAACTTTCAACCACCAGGTATTTACCCCGCAGACTTACCACACTCATTACATGAACCACCTGCATCGTGTGAGCGTTGGATAAGACACAAGACTTAATGCATCCCATGAAGAGATATATGGGTTGTAAGTGGGTATGGTACTGCAACAAAGAACATCAGAGGGAAGATTGGAAAGCACATAAGTATTTTTGTCAGTTTGCGGCCTCTGACATAAACAATAGACTGACTAGCGAGACACAGCTACAATTCTTGCCGCCTTGCGGCATAGGATCGGTTAATTTTGATTACGCAATATTTGCTTTCCAACGCCTCACTAGGTACGAGATTGTGCTTGGAGGACCGGCGGGGACAAGGTACCAGATGCCAGCACGCTACGACAAAGAAGACCTTAGGAGGGTGTACAGGAGGTTATATGGCTTCACCGATTATGGTATTGTATCACCACCCACCATACTACATGCACACGTTAGACAGTCAGCTAGTGACTTAGATTACCAACCGTCGAGAGTACACTCAACATTCACTGCCACCGCAATAGACCCCGACACTACGGTCCGGGGGGAGGAAGAAGCAATGATAGAAACAGCAGTGGCATATAGGGTAGATGAGACAGCAACAGTGCCGATGATAGTGGACTCTGGGTGCAATAGAACGCTAGTGCACCACACGATGCCCATGAGTAGAGTGAAGGCGGGGAAGACTGTACATTTAGCGGGGATAACGGAGCACACAATGGAGGTCAATGTGACGGCAGATGCGTCTTTGCCCGTGATAGACGGCAAATGTAGTGCGACTAGCTTACATTTGCAGGATGCGTTAGTTAGCAAGAAGACCCCCTACTCGTTACTGTCCCTGGGGTACTTGATCACAGTTACAAGTATGCAACCGTTTTTCAAAACAGGCAAGTAATAATCCTACGTAACCCGCTAGCAATTGATCCAGGGCATGTGGTATGTCGTGGGCGTATGATGCCCAACAAACTCTACCGTCTGGACACACCATTGGACACCCCATTGGACTTTGCCCTAAGGTACAACCCTGTTTTGGATGACTCGCGAGCTATAGCTAATTTCTCAGTGAGACCGACTAGAGCATTGCGCAGTATTGGAGCTTTAGAATTACATCGCATGTCAGGCCACGCCGACGTTAGAGTTATGGAGGAATGGGCTAAGAGAAATGCCCGGACTATCGTAGGTGAGGGAATAAGAGAATTGATCACAACTGCCTGCGCAGGTTGCAACCAGTCAAAAATTACGAGGCTACCTGTCTTCAAAGCGAACCCAGGCATCGATTCGGGCTTCCGCATAGGCGAATGCCTACATATGGATTCGAGAGGACCATGGGGCGTGAAGTCATTACAAGGGAACAGGTATAAACTCATTATAAAAGATAAGGAGAGTCAGTTTGGTTTTAAGAATTTCACACCAACAAGAGAGGAATTGTATTTGCCTTCTGTGCAGAAAGTGATTGCGTGTTTTGCTGCACAGACCGGCAACACGGTAAAACAGTTACGATGTGATGGCGAATACAATACCAAACGTTTGCAGGAGTTCTGCGACCGGAATGGAATCATTCTGAAGACCACACCGAGGGACGAGCCCAGGTCTAACCCTGTCGCAGAAAGAGATCATAGGACAAGCGATGTAGGAGCAACAGCTATGAGATTGGATGCACATTTACCACCGTCATTTTGGCAGGATATGGAAATGGCTGAATGGGTGATTCGACCCGTCACACCCATCCCTATAGGAAAGTGTAAAGGAAGAACACCATATGAGCTAGCTTTGCGAAGGCAACCACCGAAGGATTTCTTACACCCTATTGGCTGCCTAGCGTGGGTGCGCTTGTGGGAAACAAGGAAAGGGATGGCTATGGCTGTGCCAGGAGTGATGGTGGGGGTACAACTTATTTCGTAGACTTTACCGCACTTACATGTTAGAAAAGCAGAAGGTAGAGGAACATAGAAATGTGAGATTTGATCATACCAGGCGTGGATACACTGCACATACAACCCCACAACCATGGAACGTCGATGATAGCATCAAACATGGGGAAATGCAAGCCCCATCGATTTTTTCCACAGACGGAGATGGACAAATTTCACTGGAAAGCCATGAAACTCCGCGACAAACCGACACAAAAGAAAATGACGAAGTTGAGGACGAGTCATCTATTGTAGTGGTAGAGCAGCGACACAGCACCTGCACGAAGCATAGCACGACCACTACCACCCATACCAGCGTTAGAACGCATCGCACGAGCTGAGGACACACCGGTAGTGCTCAGACACAGAAACAGACCACCATCGCGAAGTTCAGTTAGACGGATTCGGTTTGTGGATTCGAACATGTTTCTCCCCCAAAACCCAAAGCCCCAAGAGATATCGATGGTGACGTCGATGAGAGGAACATAGTGACGGGAAAACGTGATAGGAGACAAACCCCCGCAAACACACCAACACACACCTACAGACTGGCGGTAGTTGATGATGATGAAACACAGTTCGTATCTCAGACAGACACGAATGATGGTTTGCGTTATGAAGATGTTTGTCTATTCACGAGAGTACTTAGAAAGCCAGAGAAACAGCTTAGGGTAATACCACAGGTGGAGGCTAGGCAGAAAGAAATACAGGGGCTGTACGACGCGAAATGCCTAGAGTGGGCTACGTGGCAAGATGCAGAGAGAGACAAAGTAAAGCCAATCCGTACAGGTTTCGTAGACGCAATAAAGCAAGACAAAGCCACAGGTGAGAAAAAGTACAAGTCGAGATTAGTAATTTACGGGAACCAAATGATACCATTTCAACATTTCAGCCCTTATGAAACCTCGTCACCTGTGACACAACACATCTTCCTCCTCACGCTTTGCTCATCGTTGGTTGCACTCAATGCATTCATAAAACACACAGATTTCAGCCAAGCGTACTCACACGCCAGTATGCAAGAGCTTTGCTATGGAATACCGTCTGATGATTGCAAGCTGCAGGAGAAACCGAGCATGATTTGGAGGGTTCGAAAGGCACTATACGGCTCTCCACAGGCGGGAAGACGATGGTACAACCATATTGCGAGCTTTTTACGTAGCATAGGATATTTACAGTCGACTGTGGATGCTTGTGTTTTCTTTTTGAATGGCGAAGATGGCACTTTTCCCCCATCGATAGCCTACGACGAGAGGTCGCTTGCGTGGATTTTGCTGTTGCGCACGGACGACATGCTTGCTTCTTGGTTGAAGGAGGGGCAGCACGAAGAGTTGGTGAAGAAGCTAGGCGAGGCCAAGTTTCGTTTTACAGATAAGGGAGAAGTGGAGGTGTTCTGCTGCATACAATTCCAGCGATTTGAGAGCGGTTTACTGATTCATCAACAAGCATACATAGAGGGATTGCTACAGGATCGGGGCTTCGAGAACGCAAAGCCATCGACAACACCGTGCACTGAGCAGGAGCCGCAGCCAGCAGACCCTGATGCCTCCATACGATAATGGCACTTGAGAAAATTGGCAGGTGAGCTAATTTGGCCGATGTCCCAGACTCAACCACATTTAGCTTATGCTGTTAATAGGCTGTGCATATACATGCACAGAGAGCCGGACGTAGTTTACGGAATGGTTAGCCGAATCTACAGATCCCTCAAGCATCAGAGAGGCTTATTCTTTCCTTCGCGTATTGATTGGCGGACAATCGACCTACACACTTACGCAGATGCAGACTTAGGTAAGTGTAAGTTCACCCATCGATCGAGGTCGGGCGAACTACAAATGATAACGGGACCGGTGTATTGGTCGTCGAGACGACAGTAAACAGTCGCAATGTCTACACAGGAATCGAAAACTATTGCCATGTCGGCCGCCGCACGCAATACAATTGCGATACAACATTTTTGCGAGGAGATTGGAATACCACTGCCACTCCCATCGACGGTGTTCGGGGACAACCAAGGTTCGATACTTACGACTACCAATGGATTCGGTAGTCAGAGATCAAGGCACCTCGCGTTGAAGCATCACTATATCGTCGAGCTCGAAAGAAGTGGCCGCATTACGAGTATAAAGATCAACTCGACTGATAATTTGGCAGATGTTTTTACCAAATCCCTGCCAGCACCACAGTACTTGAAATTGATAGATCAATTCACAGTAAGGCTGAGGGATTTTGACCTTGACTGCAGTAACACTTATAAGTAAAAATTAATTTGTTTTCTGGTAACTCGGTGCGATTATGAGTTGACTGTTCGACATTGGAGTTCGGGAGAGAAGCCACGCGATGGACAAGGTGCTTATTTTGGACACATATAGATTTAGGTATGATAACAATAATTAGAATAGTGGGATCCCACCAATGAAAGGAGACAGATGACAGTTTGATGAAAGCTAAGGAATTCTCTCTTCTGCTAGTCTGCGAGTGCTCTATATAAGAATGATAGATAGATCGGTACTTATTTGAGATAGGCCGCCCATCGGGGCGGGGCAATCGATTTCGGGGGGAGTGTAGGACTCAATGTTACAATATTACATCCTATTCTCTAACCGCTATTTGAACTCGATTGCTGAATTACAATTTAGCGGAAATTACCCCATTTTTACCGTTAGTTTATTCCGGACCGGCCGGTAGAATAATGCCGTTGAGATTTAGCGATGTCCCTTTTATTGCGATTATTTACGGTATATCTATTGGCGAGATAAACGGACAGCTGAAGTGATTTTGCAGTCAGACAATAACGACAGGACACAGTCATTCATAGACACTGAATACAGTCATTTGTTAGAGTTCTAGCAATTCCTTTCACTGACAAATCACATGATCGAAGCATATGATTTGTTACAACTTTAGTCAAGAGTTTGTTCTCATTAAATTCGTTTCGACATTTATTCGAAGGGTAATCTAGAGAGGATTATTGATAGCATTCCGGAGGAGAATGGCTACAACATTCAGTACCTCCCGCCTTATTGAGAAAGTCAGCACTTGCTGTTGGGTTCTGCCTGTCATGATTGAAAGAGCAGTCTCTGTTCTCCATCGGCAGGCTCGCGAACCACCTCCAGCATGCGATCTTGAGGTCTGGCTCTCTCTGTCTGTTCCATCCAACAACTCAGCTTATGTACGTGGCTTGCGCGCCAACAAGTACACCGCCTGCCTGTGCTATGTGTGCCTCCGTGACTGTGTCCAAGTTCGAGCATGCACTCATAACTTCTTGGAACAGTGCTGCCGGAGCAACGTTTCGAACTGTAGCGTCGAACTCGTGTGTCTCGAGGAAGTTCTTGGACTTCACTATGCGAAACGTTGGGCATTCTTGTATGAGTTGCGTAAGTTTGCTCGGGTGCACTGAGTGCAATGCCGACAAAAAATAGAGAATGATTGTCTTGCGGCCATAGAATAGCCCATAGGAGGAAACTACCTTCGTAAGGGTCGCCGCCAAGCTAACAGCACGCCTCAAACTCATCGCCACTGTCTCACAGATTTCAAATCATATTAGAGTACCAGTGCAGAAATGCAGGTATCCATGAGATTGAAAATATCAAATGAGTGTGGCCACCGCCAGTTCGCTGAGCGTCTAGGCCTGTCGAATTCTTTCTCTTATTCTCCTCTTGCTTTCTCAAAGCCTTGTACATGGTTAGATTCAATCCCTCTTGTATTAGAGACTGATCAAGAACCGTAGCAAGAGCCTCGTATTCTTGAGTCTCATCACAGGGAAAAGACTTGATGCAAGCATTGATCTCTTTGAGCTTGCCTAGGATCGAAGAGTCAGAGTCTTTTTCTGAACTCGTCTTGGCATAGAGCATGAGACTAGCCACTCCTCCTTTCTTTCCCTTGAAGGCATTTATGATGTTTTGCCTGTCATTCTTCTCCGTGTTTGTGACCACCACCGTAGTTGAGCCCGAGGGTGTAGGGGCTGGTGGGACAGGAGCTGGTGGGGGAAGATATGCAGGAGGGAGTGCCCTTGCACTACTCGCTCTTGCTTTCGCTTCCTCCAATTGCAACTTCCTGGCGAACTCCTCACTCTCTTTCGCCTTCTCCTTATCACTTATCAGTAGTTTTTTCAACATGACTGATATAGGCAGTTAACTCAGCAACAGACCTCAGAATCAGACAAAGTTATATTTCTCCACATACTGATCAACCTCTGCCTTATTGGCGGTCGGTGGTGCTGCGGTTGTTTTAAGGACAGAGTGATCCTTGGTAGGAATCCATCTCTTCCACGCCTTCTTGTGCATCAACGCAGCCACCAACAGTCTGAGCTTGGTCAGAATTCTGTCATTCCTGTCCACCTCGTCAATCACAGGATGGGTTTCTCCTGCCTTCGTAAGGTTTTTCTCCATTTCTCTCACCCCGCCTCCAAAGCCTTCAATTCAGTCGAAAAATATGAGAATACCCCAAATGTGTTTTTCGAACTGAAATTAGTCTTCATTTTTGCGTTATCAACTGGGTCCAGACCCGTCGTGAGGAGTCTAGACTTGGCTCTTGGGTGTGCGTATTGGCGGTAACCCTCGCCCTGTGGGCCGTACGAACGTTCCCAAATTAGTGCTTGGGAGTACACCGCAAAGATAGCATCAAGTATTTCAAGGTGGGTATGTGAATTCCCAAATTTGACATGTTGCACCTTCTTCCTCTCATCCCCATTGGAGACCAGTTTGCAGAGATGCTGTGCAATATCTGCCAATAGGATATAGACATCTTTTCTGGTGCGACTCCCCATTCGTCTCAACTCCTGAGGGATCCAGACATATGTGTCTTTCACTGCCAACATCACAAATCAAATTCGATTTTAGCGAGGTCGTAGTGGTCTTTCATCCACTGTTGCTCCTCCGCTGAGACCTCCCCATCCTGAATCAAGTTTATCGTTTGTCGTCCTCCTCCTCCTGTAGAGGCAGGTGGTATATTGTGTACCCCAGTGCTCTCTTTTTGTTCTACTCCTCCTCCTTCTCCTTCTTCGTCTTCTTCCTCTCCTCCTCCTCCTGTTTCCTCGTCTTCTTCTCCTCCATCATTCAATCCTCCTCCTCCTCCTCCTCTTTCATCTTGCATTTGTTCTTCTTGTTCTTGTGTCAGTGATTCCAGATGATCAATCACATCGCTGGTCTCTGTCGACATGGTGGGGGGGTTTTCAAATAACAGGAGGACAGTGTCAGCTCCTATGTTATGTTTTCGTTCGTTTGAGTTCTGTTCCTCCTTCAGTCGATTGACTAGTGAAGAGAGAAACTAAGAGAGAGGGTAGAGTGAAATCCTCTTTCCTCTATGTGACGATGTTTGTAAGTTTGTTTTTGTTTGAGAAAAGTAGTTATTGAGATTTTTTCCGATTTCTTGTCCTCCTTACTCAAATTGCTTTCTCCTCCTTCTTTTCTATATTGTATATAGTATGAGGCACTAGGACCTACACACAGATAGTATTAGAGAAGCTAGAAAAGCTCTCCTTGAGAAGTCGACAGTCGGTCGGATACGGGTTCTCAGATCTACTTTTGAGAACGATCAGAGATTTGCAAAAATACTCTGACGCATGTGTGAGATAATGCAGATAAATGCACAAACTAGAAGTGTAGAGTGTTATGCTCCTGTCCCTATGCTTGTTTGTGTTTTGTGTGTGTTTCTTCACTCTTCTGTCCACCTCCTTCTTCTTGGGTCTCTGTGTGAGAACAGCAAGAACGACAGAGAGTCTGTATCTGATGTATCAGTGTGAGCACACAGATATGGATTGGGCTAGAGAGTACGAGACACCTGCTTGAGGCCCGAATCAATTGTTTGTTTTTGTATAAGAGCTACGAGGATTATGTGTGGGAGTATTTGTTTTTGTCTGACGTCCCCGTGTGAGACAGGTCAGCAAATTTCGTTCTGGATGCCAGTGTGGCAATGCAGAAAGAAATCACACTAGTGATGTTGACTCTAAATGTAATGCACCCAACGATAGCTCAATACAAAGTCTGTAGAATAATACAACTAAACACAGTCCTCAAGAATGAGAATGAATCAGATGTCTCGTTGTATTAGCTCAGTGAAGCCGAAAAGGAAAACGGTAACAGACCAGGAATAAAATTGCATCAGGTCCAATCCGGACAAATAATACTGAAAAACAGGCTGGTGCATCTGTCACCAGGAAAAGGGTACTTTTTACCGGCTATCCGGGGGGTGACGCCTACATTGTCGTACTACCGAGCTTAAGACGAAGCATGTAAGTAGGCAAACATAACAATATATGAAGCATACCGTCCTATATCAGGCTATTACTAAGGCTGAGCCGGCCCCCGCCGGTTATGATTATTTTTTTCCACTAAACGATTTTTAATAAGGAAGAACGCTTGCTTGTCGTACTACCGAGCTGAATACGAAGCATGTAAGTAGGCAAACATAATAATATATAAGTAAACCGGTCGTTTCATGGGAACGTCACGGTACAGTGAGCTTTCAGAAAGACGAAATGAGACCGTGCTCGGCCGACGATGCCAATCTTAACAGATTATCCAGGACTCGAAGCACAACCTTACTGGAGCTTGTCACCTAACAGCTTGGCTTTGATCACTTCAATACAGCTGAGCTATCGCTTCTGTCGCTTTGGAGGCTGCTGTTTCCTGGGGTCTGTATTGCTGGAACTAGAGCTTGTGGTGGCACAGGAGCATGCCGAACTACAGGCCGAACTACAGGGCAAATAGCACACAAGGAGAAAGGACAAGCAGAAGATAAGAACAACAAGTATGATGGAGGCGACGATGACATCGACAATCACTAAAAGGAGGTATGCGAGGTGTGACGGCGACGACCTGACTGATGATCCAGAGGAGATGTGTGGACGCTGACTATCTACATTCCCATCCTCCATAGACCCCGCCATAGATCCGAACGATGTCAACCGCCTGAAACACGAAGAAATTCGCCAAACACCAATGCACTGCATTATTTTGCTTGTCAGAAGCACAGCCACAGGCTTTGATTCCCTCTAGAACAGTTCATTTCTCTTTCTATCCAGGTAGAGGCAGAGGCAGTCAATAAAGGAAAAAGGCAGGGAAAGGGAATACCAGTGAGGCTTGGCGATGGAGCAAGGTCTGTCTGGATATGCTTTTGGAAAGAAGAGCAGTTTCCAAACCAAAGTGTATCGTGGCTGTCTGTTGAGAAATGAAACAGATCGAAAAGTAAATAAATCACGAGAATGACTAATGGCATACACACACACCCACACACACATACACACACACACGAGAGAGAAAGAGAGAGAGAGAGGAGAGAGGAGAGAGAGAGAGACAGAGAGAGAAAAAGAGAGAGAAAAAGAGAGAGAGGGAGGGAGGGAGGGAGGGAGGGAGAGAGGGAGAGAGGGAGAGAGACAGGGGGGGGGGGGGGGGAAGGGGGTGGCAAGAAAGCAAACAAAAAGAAGTTGCTATGAAGACGAGGGCAGTAATGCAGCAGGGTAGGAAGGGCCTTGCAAAGCGGGAGGGCGCAGAGATGCGGTGGAGCAGGTCCTGGTCCATTAAGACCATACGGAATGGCTTAGGTCGCACCAGGATACCTCACACCACACACATACAACGCGTCCGGCGTGCTCTGCACTCGATATGTCTCCTCCGCACGAATTCGTCATGGTGTACACGCGCGCACACCCAAAAACCTGTTGCAGGTCTCAGAATTGTTTCAAAAATGGAGAAGATGAGTACTCATGGCGAGATCGCAGATACATAATCCTAAGTTATTTATAAACACCTGTGTCTGTGTCGTCATCGAGGAAGAGGGTCTCCCCGCCAAAATGGCGAGGCCACACTTTGCAGAGGTAGATTAGCATGGACACAAAGAGTGGCTTGCCAGGTTCATGATTCACATACGAACCATACTGGAAAATCTGTTCCAACAAAAGCACAAGTATACCCAACATCGAGCTTCAACGACCCGTTCAGCACTTACAGCGATCGTCAAATACAAACGTGCATGACTGATCTGCAGCTGATGTACGTGTGTGGAGTTGGAGCGGGACAGTCATAGAGGAGCCTTGCCGGTAGCGTGGGCAATGTTTGTGTGCACAAGCTGTGCAGCATGCAGGGCAACGCGAATCGAGCATGGCGAAAGCCAGGCATGAAAGAATTAAGAGGTAATGGGACCCAAGGACAGGGAGGGAAGGAGGATGGATCGGCATCGACGTGCCATCTAGCCAATCACCAAGCAGTGAAACATTAAGCAGACTGTTGCCATTGTTCCCCACATTTAGGAATGCATTTCAACCAGATGCTATAGGCAATTGAATACCTGTGCATACATATGTAGATTTCTTTACACTCAAACACATACGTACGTCCGTTATTATAAAACAAACAGAACATACTATAGAAAACACTATATATTGAAAGAAAAATTGTTGTACATCTGCGAACACTCAGAAAACAATGACTGAAGGGCTAATGACAACATTAATGAAGACTGCATGGAATAATTAAAGCAAAAAGAGTCTCTACCTTGGACAATGAAAACGATGTGAGATAAAATGAGCAATATAGCTATAATGGCTCGAGAGAATAGTTTTTCTAGTTGTAAATTGATCCCGGCGTTTCAGCAGTAAACAGATCCTTATTGCAAAAATCTTAAAAAGTCATATCTGTGAGGTTACACCCAATCCCTCTTTCCGATTGTCACAAACAGCACCTGATTTTGAGTACCTTCTGGCGCTGGCGGTCGTTGTCTTTTTTTTCTGTTGTTGTGAAAAGGTGGGAAGGTGGGGATGGAGGACGGAAAGCAAAGGGGGGGGGGGGGGGGGGGGGCAAATGGGAGGGGAAAGGGGAAAGGGGGAGGGGAAAGGCAAATATAGCACTTGTAAAATCCTCTTCACCCATGAATTGATGTATCATGCGTACGGATGCATATATTCATGTATGTGTGTATGCGTATATACGGATAAATACATCAAATGGCGTGCACCTAATATGAAGGGGAATGTATAATCTTAATATGCATGCATTTGCCTTATGTACAAGAAAGAATATGTGAATATAGGTCTATTGTGGTCCACCTGAAATCTTCGCCGTAGACCGGAGCATTACCCTACGCAGACAAAGACACCTTCAGAGAAAGACTAATTTATTAGCACTGCACATCTAACAGTGCTGTTCTTTTTCACGCAAGCAGTCGGACCGTCAGAGATATGCAAATGTGCATGAGATTTTGGACTAGAATGGACAACAGGTACTAAATGAGATTCCCGAATTACAATTTTCGTAATCTGTGTCGTAAGACAAGAATGGCAGTGCACAAGTTGTGGCCACACCAAGCAATCCTCGACACAGAAACCAGACGCTTTGGGGACCACGAAAGGGTAGGCGCTGTAGGCACTGTCTGTGCGCTGCGCAGTTGTAAAGTACTTGTTCGATGGCTCTAATTGCAGATGTGACACAAGCCAAACGCACCCCAATATACACACAGACATTCACAAATATTATAGGTTCGGTATAATATTCGTATTACGCAGTTACGGCAAACAATCAAAGCGTATAAGAATCACGTCAACACTGAAAATAAAACAGATAGGACGGTTGTGTGAATTCAGCAAAGCATGTGCGTACGATGGTAAATCTGGTATTCCGGGTAGAGAGCGGTCAGTCGGGCGTTGATCTCCTGCAAGGCTGGCAGCTGGCCCTCCAGTAGTGAGCTCAGAACAGTTTCCTTGAGGCCCCAAGAGGTAGGAAGGCCTGCAGCGAGTCCACAAAGCAGCTTTGCTCACACACCATCAAATGCTGTCTGTGCAGCAAATGGGAAGTTGCCTGGTCCATCTGCAGTGGAACGCTCCCATTTACTCTGTGGTGGACCTATCGCAACACAGTCAAAAGCCATGGCATTTACTCAAAAGAAAGTGAAAGGTTCTATCTGTTTACATGTATCTTCCTTGCAAACTATACCTACTATACATCTTGCGGTGCCGTTTGTGCGTTTCTAAGATCCATGCATGGCTCGTGTCCTTTTTTATCTGCGTGGATGCGTGTAAGAGGGCTTGCGGCAGATTGTATGTGCGCCGGTGATTATTTTGTGAGAACCTTTGTTGTGATCCCAGCCTTCTTCAGTCAAATGATTCAGCAGCTCTGCACGGCTTCACGCAAGTACAAGTGTTTCAGTTTTGGTTGTTCAATATTTCTCTCCCGTCAGTCCGTCTATCTTTGAGCCTCTTCATTTCCTCCTTAGACACACACTATATTAATTATGTTCAACCATGTGAGGTATGCAATCACTATGCAACCATGCATATAGAATTGGTAAGTAGGTATGTCATGCCATATATCAACGCATTCAAGAGAGATGAGGGGAGAGGAAAAGAGGAATCAAAGAGTAAAGTAGAAGGGGCTAGAGCAGAGAAGAAAGACAAGAAAATATGCCGGTCAGAGGAGTACTGATGCTCTTGGAAGAATTCATCGAAGACCAGCAAGTTGCAAGAGCGCGTGTCTGTTCTCCCATCCTCGCATTCTGTAACACAGATGGGAAAGCATCTATCCAGGAACAGAAATGATGAATTTAAAATTGGGGAAAAGGACAATCAGAGCCAAGCGAGGCGGGGAAGAGGCCTGTGGGCGACCGATCTCGGTCCGGTCCAAGCGTACGTTCAGAGTCGGCACCACGCCCTCCGCCGACCAGCTCTTCTCGCCAACACATAGCTTCTTCAACGGAACAGCCTTCATGCTTGCTCCCACTGTTCAGACGCCTAGAGAAATCCGAGAAGAGAAAGAAGAAGAGAAACAAAAAAAGAAAGAAAGAAAGAAAGAAAGAAAGGAAAGAGAGATGTATGCATATATGTACGTATGTATGTATGTATGTATGTATGTATGTATGCATGCATGCATGCATATATATATATGTATATATATATGTATGTATGTATGTATGTATGTATGTATTGTAGAAAGACGCACATCGTCCTCCTCCCTCTACGAAAAACAACACAACCATATGTATGTATGTATATATATATGTATATGTATATGTAAGATATGTATATGTATATGTATATGTATATGTATATGCATATGTATATGTATATGTATATGTACATGTATATGTATATGTATATGTATATGTATATGTGTATGTGTATGTGTATGTATATGTATATGTATATGTATATGTATATGTATATGTATATGTATATGTATGTATGATATATGTATGTATACATGGCATACGTGACACATTACGCCCACACCTACTCTCCAACGAGAGATCCCCCGACGTCCGACATCTATTCGCAGCACACAGCAGGGAAACCGCCTTGAAAGGTGTCCGTGCGGGCCGGGTCTGCACGACCTGACTGTCAACGCAGCGTACAGAGCCTGTACTGCCTCCCTGACCACACAGACTCCAGGCCAAGCTAGAAGAGGAGTCGAGGAGCATCCCGAGCCGACTGGGGATGTGAAGACAGAGCTACGAATCCAAGAAGGAATTTGGGCAAACCTGCGGCCGTTCCCGTCCGCCACGGCCGGCATCGGCCGTATCATAGGTTAAGGGTTAAGGGCTACGCGGGATAATCAATATTTTCGGCCCACCCCCGGGCTCGCCGTGTTCCCTAATGAAAGTTTGCTCAAATACGCAGCACACGAAGAGTTAACGAAAGAAATGTGAGAAAGTAGGGAACACGGCGAGCCCGGCTGGTAGATCGGGGATCAAAGGCAGGCGATTTTGGGGGTCGATCACTGAAAATCCATACTTTCCCTTGACTTCCTACAAAGCAGGTTGGCCATGGCGGTGCAACGTCTGGATACACCGCACTATACTGCTGCCACAACAGACCCAGCCTCCATGTTACCCTACCCCTTGACGATGGGTACAGAAAAGGAGCTAGGCAGAAATGCCTACTTGGACCACTTTGCTCCTTAATAAGCCCAGAGGCCAAGGCCGTTCTGTGCACGGCCCCACAGTACTACAATTATATCATTACCCAAGCAACTCATGATCCACCTGCCCAATGGCGAAGGCCAAGACACTTGGAGTTTGCTCGTACGTATATGACTGTGACAAAAATACATACGTTGACCTACTTATCAGGAGGAACTGGTCTTAGATAAGAAGGCAGTGCTTTTTTCTGTCTTGCAATACTGCACTCCTTCTATATCGCTACTAACCCGCACCCTACCCTGTCACCTTGCGACTGCTTGGACGCATGGAATTTGCCTAGAATATATAGGCCAACTCCAGTTGCATTAGCAATCGCAAGGTGACAGGGGTAGGGTGCGGGTTGGTAATGATTTAGAAGGAGTGCAGAGTTGTTAGACAGGAAAAAGCACGGCCATATCCTTGGCACTTCTTGCACATAAACAGAAAGATGGACTAAGTATGCGTTTTGACTCAGGCATGAGCACATGTACATATGATTGTTGGTGCTTGTCTGTCATGGATGCTAGTACTATGTATATATTGGACGAGCTACTTACGTTCAGTGAAGACTCTGATTTGCAATAAGCCCGATGCTTTTGCAACTCAGGCCCTGCAATACGATTGAACAAGAGCACAGACACACACACACACACATACATACATACATACATACATACATACATATATATATATGTATATATACATACATACATATAAATATACATACATACATACATACATACATACATTTCTGTAACCTCTCTCTTTTGTACATACTGCTCTCATACACTCTTTTCCCACCATTTTCCCATCTTTTCTCCCCCATCGGTGCCACCTCGGTGCCACCCCATCTTTCACCTCTTTTCCACACCTTTCCGTTCCCAAGAAAAAGGTAACTCAACTTTTCCGGCCATAAATTTTCGCTGTCACACGTGTTTTTTTTGACCTGCCTCCCTTTCTTGCTTGCATCCACAACCTATCGTATGCTCGTTCTCAGCTTTCTCAACTTATCTGTTGCATCTTCCTGCACATACCAGGTTCCAATCTTCAACACATCTCCCCCTTTCCTCACATCACACCACCCCCCCCTTTTTTCCCCACTCTCCATCTCTTACACCCCCCTTTTTTTCACCATCGGTCCTATTCCACAATCCATACTTCCATCCCACAACCCATGCTTCTCCATTTTTCTCACATGTCCCTCTTGATTTTGCACTCATGGGGTGGCTGTATTATCTGGTGTGTGCTTGATAGTTTCTTTTTCGGTTCCCGCTGTTCTTCTATCGTACGCATCCACTTAACAATATGGTCATTTCCATATTGAAAGGTTTGCCTACCTCCTACCCATCACTTCTGTTTTACGCTTCTTCCACTTACATCCCTTTACTTTTACACAACTACCCACCCACATAACCTTGCCCACATCTATCCTATCCAAATCTTGGAAATTCACACACAAATTTCACGCTTGTTCCAAAATACAGGTATTTCACATGACGCACATGTGCACAACTTGAGAGAGCGTTAATTGCGTGTTTGTTCTCGTAGAGACATACATACATACATACATACATACATTCTTGTAGAGGATGTGCGTCTCCATCTTAAAACATACATACATACCATACATACATACATACATACATACATACATACATACATGCATATAAAACCAAGATTTCAATTTGGAGGGTTTTTAAGGTACCTTATTTACATACATACATGGACACACATACATACATACGTACATTCATACATTCATACATACATATGTACATACATATGTACATACAAATGTACATACAAATGTACATACAAATGTACATACATATGTACATACATACATACATATGTAAA
>WBZZ01004337.1:0-30000 GCA_019918135.1 Paulinella micropora | reverse complement strand
GGGAGTACATATGCCATCGGTCCTTTCCATGGGCTGATTAGTATAAAGCTACTAGAGTAATGTTCTTTGCAGTCACTTCCTTTATTCTACCGATTGGTGTTGAGACTTTCCTTATGGAATGGAGGATTGGATGCACATGGCCTTTTGGTTCAGCAATTGGCAGGAGATACACTATTATTATTATTATTGTTATTGTTATTATTATTATTATTATTATTATTATGGAGGCACATGTCCAGAATATGGATGCACATGTCCAGGATCTGGATCTGATGCAGTAGTCTGAGGAAGCATACTATTATTTTTATTATTAATTTTATTATTATTATTTTTCATTATATTTTATTATCATTATTATTTTTTATTCTTTTTCCCTTTTGTTTTCTTTCTTCTTTTTCGTTTTTCTTATCTACTGCTGCCTGTTTGTTAGGTTTGGCTTTTTTCTGGCATGGCTCTACTTGTAATGCCCCCAACGATAGCTCGTAAAAAGTCGGTAATACAACCAAACACAGTCCTCAAGAATGAGAATGATGTCTCGTTGTATTAGCTCAGTGAAGCCAAAAAGGAAAACGGCAACAGACCAGGAATAAAATTGCATCAGGTCCAATTCTGACAAATAATACTGAAAAACAGGCTGGTGCACCTGTCACCAGGAAAATGTATTTTTTACCTGCTATCCGGGGGTTGATGCCTACAGTACCCCCTCCCGATTTTATGACGGAAATAGCAATTTCGTCATACACCTTCTGATTTCTTTCTGCAAATAATATGAGCTATGAAGTCATGCCACACAGCGCATCGACCCACGGATAGACGCTAAAAGACGATAAATATATCATCATACTGCACGTCAAAGCGGATTCTCTAGCCTTTCTTGTAAATTTTGAACTCCTTCCCCTCAAAAAAAAATTTTCGGCAGTATGTCAAGAACAAACGTACTATTAATAAAAAAAATACAAGCAACGTGGTGCTGTAGTACGATTCCCCCTTTGATCTCCTTCTTCTTCTTATCATTATCATTATTATTATTATTATTCACAGGGAGATCGTAAGTACATTGTCTTTTTTAATGACATACCCTTGTATAAGGCGGATATCCTATGATATAGTATTAGGGGGCCAGTCCTAATAGCTATATCAGAAGTCGAGGTGTATGTACCCGACCCTGCGATATACCGACACAAGTAGAGATTGACAGTGCTCAGGTACGACAGTATATAATCTATCGTAAAAAATAATTTAATGAAAGTTTCAGAGAACATTTCATTTTCGAGAACATCATCCCAGGACTTGGAAAGGGTCATACCCGGGAACACCATCGCTCAATACACTAGCGATCCCCGTCTACGGTGTAGTATCATCGTCGATCGACCTTTCGCACTCGTATGTTGCGATCGAATGCCAAGTTATATCACTGAGTCTTTTTTGTATTCATATTGATAACTGATGATGCATGATCAAATCATGATACGCCGTGGGCAATCAATCAGTTTGTTTGAGACGCATATAAAGAAAAATAATTTCTTTGTCACTGCCTTCGTCGTCTGGAGCGGATTTCTTTGCCTGGTGGAGGACCACCAACAAAAGTCAGATCGAACTTTGACTGTTCGAGAATGTCCCAGATCTGATTAGGGATTCCGCCCAACGATAATTCAAAAGGGACATCAAGCACTCCTCTTGGCAGTGTCTGAATGGTCCACGCAGTGTAATCCTTGTCTCTGGGAGTAATTGTATCATCCCATGTCTCGAGACTTTTTGCGTCTTTATATACTGGCAGATAATGTCTTGCCTTTGGAACCTCAACCGGGTCTATACTTCTCCAGAACTGGAGTATCGGTTGTACTATCTTTGCGGCTGATGATATTTTGAGTGTCCGTGTGACACGCATCTGTCGTGGGACCGCCACGACCCGCATCAAGTGTAAGTCTGAGAGAGTGTCATCAGCGACATGTTGTTCCGCTGGTCTCATCAGATAGAAAACATTTTTCACCCATGCGATGGTTGCTATCGCATCGCCTTCCTTCCATCGCTCATGGACAATCTCAACGTTGCCCGCGTTTGGGTCAGTGTCCGTCCCCTCCTCCTCCTGGTGGACGTCCTTTGATCTCATCGACCTCATCGCCTTCCTCGGTTGGTCGTTGATAAGATCATTCCGCGCTCTCCTTAGCTGCGCCTCTGTGATCTTCTCCTTCTTTCCGCTATGCTCTCGCGGAGACTTGGACTGAGTCCCCACCGCGCTTATGCGGTCAGTCTTCTCCTTGCTGTCCACCTCACTCTCCTCCTTCTCAGCTATCGGTGCCCGATAAGCATCGTCTTGGTCTATGCCAGCCTCCTTGTGGATGGGCGGCACCTCTTTGAAATCATCCTTCATCCGTTTTAACGCCTCCTCAACGGATTCATCTTCCAGTAAGAAGGGATCATACTTAATCAGCCTTCTTACATTCACAATTTGCACCTTCCCTCTACCCCTGATCTTGTAATTCAGAGGTCCCGTCTATTCCATAATCTGATAAGGTCCTTTCCAGTGAGTGAACAGCTTAGAGCTGACTCCCTTCGGGACTTGAGGATGGTACAATAGTACAATATCCCCGACCTGGAACTTGATCTGATCCAAGTGCGCTTGTCGCACCCCTTCAGCATCAGTCTTTCGGCGCTCCGTCTCTCTACGCGCCCTGACTATTTGTTCCGCCTCCATCTTCACTCTAAGTCTCATCCCAACAACTCATCCGCATCCGCCCAAGTGTCTTTTGGGTGAAGGAGCGAAGTCGGGATATCAGGCTCACGCCCATATACTAACTGATATGGCGAGATTGAGCTCTTCGAGCCTCCTAACGCCGTAGAGGGTAGACAGTTCATTGCAAACGCAAATGATGGTGCTGCCTCGACCCATGCTCTTTGATTCTCCTTCTTCGTGCAATACATCTTTAGCGAGGCTTTGAGGGGTCTGTGTACCCGCTCGATTTTCCCATTTGCTCGCGGGTTATAGGCAGTAACATATTGCCATTTCATCCCGTAATACTTAGATAGTTTGTCGATGACCTCGTTATTAAAGTCCGAGCCTCGATCAGAACATATCTTTCTTGGTACTCCGATCTGTGAGATGATCCTATCGATCAGCGCCTCGGCCGTCGTCTTGCCGGTAACGTCTTTGACAGGGATGATCCACACATAGTTGGTGGCTCTGTCAATAGCAGTAAGGAGGTATTTGTAACCATCCTTCGATTCTGGGAAAGGTTCCACATGATCAATGTGTATAAACTCAAACATCCCCGCATGAAGAGGAAATTCGCCAATCAGGCCGAAATTTGCCTTCAGTGGTGTTTTGTTTATCTTGCACGGGATGCATGCATCCACCGCCTGATCTATCTCCTCCTTCATCGTCTTCCACCAGAATCGCCTCGCTACGAACATATGAGTTCGTTGTCGACCCGGATGCGCCAAAAGTGGGCAATTGTGGGCTGCGACAAATATAAATCGTCTCAGACTCTCCGGTACCCAAAGGGTCCATTTGTCCGGCTGTGACACATAGCGACCGTGAAGGCCCTTGTACCACAGTAGACCATCTCTCCATCCCATCTCCTTCATCTGATCTTTGATCGCTTTCGTCATCCGTAGCTCATCCGGGTTCTGATATAACTGTATCAGTTCTTTAAACTCCGGATCTTGAGCCTGTTGTTGCCTCCATGCGGTAGGCGAGGCTATATGGATAGTACCATCTTCTAGCCGTACCCCGATTCTTTCCGGGTCATCGTCTAGGTCACTTCTCCGCTCTTGAGGAGGCTCCGCATAACTTCCTGCGTCTCCTCTTCCTCTCTTATGTTCGCCTTCGCATTCTCATATACCTCATAGGACCACTCAGCGTCCTCCTGGGTATGTAGCTCACAACATATCCCGTGATCCGGGCCTTGTGGACTGTACCGTAGACCTGTGCGGTCATATCGGACTCCACTCGCCATCTCCATCGCCTCAATGTGGCTGACCTCATACACCTTGTCAGTGGACAAGTCTTCCATCTCCACCGTGGACACCAACGCCGATATTTCTGAGTTAAACTCTAGCCTAGAGAGGCTATCAGCGACCACATTTCGCTTTCCCGGTAGATGGATCATTGTAAAATCGAAACAAGACAAGAACGCTTGCCACCGCGCCAGCCGTCCCATCTGTTCATGATTCATCAACCATAACAGGTTATGATGATCAGTTCTGACAGTAAATTGAGGTCCTCCCCACAAATACTCTCTGAGCCTCTTGAGGGCCCATACTACCGCCAACGCCTCTCTTTGCCTTGTGCAATAGTTTCTCTCCGCCACACACAACTTCCTACTAATAAACATGATTGGGCGTAATTTCTTCTCCTCATCCTCTTGTTGTAATACAGCCCCAATCGCAAACTTAGATGCGTCTGTATCGACTACGAATTGTTTCGTAAAGTCGGGCATCGTTAACACCAGTCCTCCGTCTTCCGGGTCTTTGTAAATAAGATCTTTGAGCGCATGAAACGCTTGCAAAGCCTCTTCGTCCCACTTCTCAAATTCTCCAAAATCTATCATTTTCTCCAACTTAGCCCGTGTTGCACCCCAATCGGGTATAAACTGGCTATAGTATTGCGCCATCGCAAGGAATGAGTGCAACTCAGTGCGGTTCTTTTGTATCGGCCGATTCATAATCTCCTCCCTCTTCTCTTTGCATATCGAGGCTCGATTATGGGAGATCTCGTACCCTAAGTATGTCACACTAGTCTTGGCAAGTTGACACTTCTTTAGATTGCACTTCAAGCCAAAAGCTCCGATGCGCCTGAATATATCGGACAAATGATCGATATGCTCCTCCATTGTGTTAGAGTATACGATAATGTCATCGATATAGCAAAATGCATATTCTCCCGCCTTCTGTCCCCGCCTTCTCATAAAGCCTCCGTCAGACAAATCATCGTACTGACTGCTCAACATCTTCTGCATCGCCTTCTGGAAAAGTCCTGGGGCTTGCTTGAGGCCCATCGGAAGCACTTTCCATTGATATATTTCCATACCCACCACAAACGCCGTCAGCCATCTGGACGTACACCGTTGACATATTCCAGGCGCCCAGGGGCTGGTTGAACTTGCGAGTATTCTTAAACATGCTTATCATGCTGCTGCTCGGAGCTGCAATCCTCCAGCCAGCTAAGGGCTGGTTAAATTCTTGCGCGTCGTGGAACATGGAGTCGAAATACTGGACCTGACTTACGTCCCAGCTGCTAATGTCCTGATTAAATTTTTTCGTCTCCGCAAACATCCGGTAGAGACTCGTGGCATGCCTGGTGTTCCAGTGTGCCAGGGGCTGGTTGAAATCTCTGGCAGCCTCGAACGTGCGTTTAAACGACTGAACGTTACTAACGTCCAGCGCGCTGAGGTCCGCGTTGAAGACCCGCGTGTTCGCAAAGACCGAATCCATGTTTGTCACCCCGGTAGTATTCCAGAACAAGGGCTGGTTAAAAGCCCAGGCGGAATAAAGCAAGGCAAAGAGATTGCCGGACAGAGGTATGTCCCAGTGCCCAATGTCCCCCGTCAGAGCTCGGTAGTTATACAAGAGGCTTCTGAAGTCGTCGAGGTGGGCAAAGGCGCGGGTGCCCTGGATCGGGGCCAAGTAGGTACACTGGGTCTGGTACGACCAGTTGTCGATTGCACCGGCGTTGAAGAGCCAGTTGTACCGCGGATCACTGGGAGAAGAAGCATACCAGGAAGAGAACCTCGATGTCATGCTTACCTGGCCCCAGCTGGACACCTCTAGGATACGCACGCATTTATGGGTAAAGCCCTGCAGGCCGTCCAACACGCCACGGAGGCGCAGTTGGCGTGGCAGGTAAGGTGCCGAGCTGACGGGCGAGGCGCACGTGCTCGTGCCGGCTGCCTGCTGGCAGGACACGAAGCCCCCGCCCAGCCCGAAGTCGACCGAGAAGCTGTGGCTACCCGCCGTCTGGCCGTTGACGCCCGCCACGCCCGGGTCCAGGAACTGCAAGGCGGGACGATACGAGCCACCACAGTCTGAGGTGGTCTGGTAACGCAGGATCAGGTCATCGTGAGCAGAACCACAAGCCGAGGCCAGGCCCGCGGTCCGCTGCAGCCTCGTGCCGCGCAGCGCGTTCGTGCAGTCGCTCTCGGAGAACGCCCCCGGCAGCGACTGCCACCACGACGGCAGGCAGTGGCTAAAGTTGGTCGCGCCGGCGAACATGAGGCGGTAGTCCAGGAGCCCCGACACGTGCCAGCCGTTCAGGTCCCGGTCGAAGCCCACCGCGTGGCTGAAGGCGCCCGTGGCGTTGACCAGCGCACTCGTGGTCCAGCCCTCCACGCCTACAAAGCGGCCCCCGGTCTGCGCGAAAGCAAACGACAGGTCGCGCACGGCGCCCACCTGCCATTGCGCGAGGCCCTGGGGCTCCGCCAGGAAGGACTCGGCAAACACGTAGCCGAGGTCCTCTACCTGGCTCGTGTCCAGCGCCGACACGTCCAGGGCCCCGGCCAGCGAGTCCAACCCGCTGAAGGACCGGTACAGTGACGTCAGGCCCGGCGCGGGCGGCAGGGGCGCCACGTACGTCAGCGACGCCAGGTTCTGCAAGTGGCGGCCCGCCGTCGGGTGCAGCTCGATTTGCCCCCAGTGGCGAATGGCGGTCAGAGCAGCGCCCGGCTCCTCGCCTGGCTGTTGTTCGCCGCCACCGCAGAAGCAGCAGACCTGCGGAGCGTCCAGCCCCAGCGTGCCCTGGTTCTGGGCACCCACGTACCAATTACACATGCCGTTGCCACCCAACAGCGAGGACCAGGAGCTAAACACCTCGTACTTGGCCTCGCCCGCGTACATAAGGCACGTATTCGCAAACCCTTCGTTCCACGCACCAGCGAAGTAGTCCCGGCAGACCGTGGTCGTAGCAAACAGCATGCTCCAGCCCAGGACCGGGCCCGACAGCTCGAGGGAGTACGTGCCGGGGTTAGCGTACGTGTGGTTGCACGGCGCGCCGTCGTGCTGGCAGTACCCGGGCGCCGAGCCATCGCCCCAAGCCACCGTGTAGCCGGCGGCCAGCTGCTGGCCCGTCCGGCGCCTGGCCAAGCCAAGGCCGCTGGCCGGGATAGTGTACTGGGCCCCGCTGACCGTCACGTTGATTTCTAGCAGCGCCGTCGCCGGGCCAGGCGCCGGGCTAGGTGAGGCCGTGCTCGCACCGGATGGGTGATAGGGGCAGAAACCCCGGGCCAGGGTTGCCCACCAGGCTAACAGAACCCACAGCTGTGCTGTGCTCCGCCAGGGCATGCTAAGGGTCCTCCTTTGCCAAGACCTACTACTCGCCGCCGCTCGCTTTTGCCGGCCCTCCCGCAGCCTGGCCTGGAGGCAGGGGAGAAAGAGGGAGGAAGCTGCCCCTCCCCTCCGCCTCCTGCTCTCCCGGGGGGGGGTTCTCTCGTTTCTTCCCCTCGGGGTTGGGGAAGGGGGGGCACGGGCGGGGCAGGGGGCGGACAGGGCCGAGCGGCCGGTCATCGCCCGCTCATTCCTCCCCGGCCAAACCATGGACGACGCGCCGGGTGCCCCCCTGCCTGCCGGCCACGCGGGCTCCGCCGGCCCGGGTCCGGCCCCGCCGGGCACGCTGGAGTCGTCGTGCCTAGACCTCGTACAGGAATGCGACCAACTGCTGCGGGAGGCCGACCGGGCCCTGGCTCGCGCGCGCGGGGCCCTGGGCGGCGGGGCGCCCGCCCCCCCGGGCGAGGCCCCGGCCCGTCGCTGGGGCGGGGGGCCGCCGCTGCCCGGACTCGAACGCACGTGCGCCGGCGCCGGCCGCCACCGAGGGAGGACGGCGGGGGCGAGGTAGCGAGGGCACGGGGCTGGCTGTCCCTCGCCCCCCCGGGCCTAGCCGCCGCGGCCCCCGGCGCACCAGGCCCGCCGTCCCACCGGTCCAGGGCACGGGGCAGTGGGCCGGGGGGCCTGGGGGGGCAGGGAGGGGGAGGGGGGGTGGACAACACGCCCCCCCGCACTCTTCTCTCCCGCCCCTCTCCGCGAATTCCGCCCCTGGTGGCGCCGGAGCGCGCGTGTCGGCAAGGAGGGGAGAGAGACAGGTAGGGGCCGCCGGGGGGAAGGAGAGAGAGAATAAAAACGTCATACCTTCCGCTTCGCCAACTGGCCACCGCACACCTTAACAGCACGCCCGCGCGCGCCCGCCCCTGGCTAGTGAGGCACCATGCAGCAGCAGAGAAATATACAATTAGCGGAGTACGTCAAGGCCCTAGACGAGCAAGATTTCCAAAAACTCATCGCCTCGTTCGAGGCTTCTTGCTGGCGCTGCCATACTTACTCTAGATTTCTGAAGAAGGCAGGGACAAACAAACAGACACTGGTAGTAGCTTACCTAAACTCGTATGGACGCTTGTCGCACCTGCAGGCCTTCCTAGAGGGATACGTACACGCGCAAGCCGTGCAGGCCGTGCAAGCCGAGCAGCGGCCGGTGCCGTATGGCGCGGCCGTGTGGAAGCACCGATCCTCGTTACCTCGAGCCGAAGTCCCCGCGGCGGAGGAATCATCGACTACTTCCGTCCATGTACTGCGTAACAAAGATAATCCAGCGACTACTTCTGTCCATGTACTGCGTAACAAAGATACTCCAGCTCGGCTACACCCCGCTCCCGGTAACGTAATATCACGAGCATCAAGTAGTAAGGCTTCATTCGACAAGGATGTCCATGCACAGAATCATGAAGACGATGCTTCTCCAGGGCATCTGGTGGTGCACCCTATTAGGGGTGCTGGATTAGCAGGGAATTCACGCCGTAGTAGCTTTGACAAGCCGCAGTGGATGAGCGCCCCCTCGCATCCGTCTGCGCTCCCCTCGGATGCTTCGTCCAAGCGGCAGAGGAAGCAAGGGCAAAACGATGGATCCGAAGTCTTCGTGCCGGAGCTTAGGATGAACGGCCCGCAGGTCCTGCAGGCACCAGCTAGCTACTGGCCGCTTACTGGGCGCTCGCTACCTAATGCTAGTAGTAGTGGTGTTACGAAGCAACTGGGGGCCGGCCCCCGTACCTCGCTCCGGACTTCGTTGCCGAATCCCTGGCAAGGCACAAGGCAGAGATAAGACTCCCCGGGTAAGTGGTCAGCCGGCGGTAGGCAGGGGAGGCAACGGCTTCTTTCCGTAACTAAGTGGTCGGTCGGCAAATTAAACCAGCTAAGCCAAGGAGCCTCTGTCTATGCCTGGCCTCGCGCGTCGGAGCAGTGGCACGGCGCCCCTCCCCCAGCCGGGGGCGTAGTCTTCCCCCGGGCACCCTTATCCGGCGGCCGCGCGTGGCCGACCCCGCCCCGCCCCCGCGCACTGGCGCCGGCACGCTCGCTGGCGCCCGCACGCGCACCGGGGAGGGGGAGGGGATATGTGTTCCCCCCCCTCCTACAGCTCACCCCGGCCGTGGTGTGTGCCACCGCTGAGCAGGCCGGGCCTTCTGGCACGCGCGTCCGCCTCCCTTGCCTGGGGTGTCGTGCCGCTCCGGTGGTGCGTGCTACGCCGGCGGCGGCCCCGGCGGAAACCGGTGGGACGCAGGCCGGCCTGACGTCGGCTCGGCGCCCCGGGGGAGGGGGCGGAGCCCCGGCACCCCGGGAGAGGGGGCGCCGCCGCGCGGGTGCAGGGGAGGAGTGGCTGCGGGGGGGGGGGAATAGCGGGGCCCCCCAGGCCACACAATCGGCCCTCTCTCCTCTCGCCCCCGCCACGGCCCGCCCGCGTGGCAGATGGAGGACGGCGCGGCGGCCCTCCCCGCCTACCACACGCTGGCCGTGACCTTTGACCTCGGGGCCCCGCGGACGGGCCCCGCGGCCCGCCTGGGCCTCCGGGAACTACGGCGCCTCCAGGCCAGGCTGGCGCAGCTAGGCCGGGAGGCCGAGCTCCTGGACCTGCGCCAGGGGCTGCCGGGCGGCTGGGCCGCGGACCATGACGACCTGGCCGACGCCTGCGTCTTGGTAGTCCCGGGCGGCGTCGAGCACGCGCTCGAGCTGGGCTCCTACGCGTTGGGGCTAGGCCTACCTGCCGGCGGAGCAGGGGCTCTGGTCCGGGATCTGACGGCACTCTCGTGGGATTCCCCGGGCGCGGCGGCGTGCGTGGGTCCCCCGCGCGGGGACTTGCGCCGCTTGCACTTTGGGCCCACCGACCAGGAACAGAGCTTCGCCGCCGGCCGGGCCGGCGCGGTAGCGTTCGGCCGGCTGCCGGTACTCTCCAGGCTGAGGCGCGGCCTCGAGGGCCTGTTGCCCGAGGCCTGGCCGCTGGGGCCGGCACAAGGCCTCTGGTACGCCGACAGCCGCTGGCAGGGTGTGTACCCGCACGGCCACACGGACAGCCCGGGCGTCCTAGGCGTCAGGCTCGGCGCGCCGCTGCAGCTGCACTGGCACTGGTACCAACGCCAGGCGTTGGTAGGGCGCCGCCTCCGCTTGTCCCTGGACGCGGGGGACCTGTACCTCCTGTCGGCTAAGGCGGCGGGCTTTGACTGGCGGCGGGCTTCGGCCCTGACCCTGCGGCACGCAGTGGGGGCGCCGCGCTACGTGCGGTTCCGGGGCATGGGGGAGCGACCGCCCGCGGCCAAGAGGAGGCGCCCGTCCTCCCCCTGGCGCGTGGCCGCACCGCCGCCGGCCGCTTTGGGCGACGGGCCGGACCACCGGGGGTCCCCGGGCTAGCGCCCGGGGGGCGGGGGGGCGCCCCCCCTCCAGCCCAGCACGTGCGCCCGCGTGCCCCCTCCCCCACCCCGCGCGCGGTCCCCACCCCGCGGGCGCACGTGCTGGGCTGGGGAGGAGGCGTCCCCCCCCCCCCCGCGCGGTCCGGGGCCCCACGGGCGCACGCGCCAGCCCGAGCGCGCCGGCCCGGGCGCCCCCCCCCCCTCGACGCGCGCCGGCCCCCGGGGGGGCGCGCCGTCCGTCCCGGGCGCGCTCGGCCTGCGCTGCGCCCGCACAAAGCCTGTCTGGGCCCATGTTAGTCACCTCCTGCCACTCCCTCGCTAGTAGTCCCTGCTGGCACGTCCAGGCGCAAGCCACGCCGCCGGCCTCGCCGACAGTCAGCCTGGCCCACCGTTCGTGGTCGATCCCTGCCCCGCTGTGGTCCCCGGACCAAGTACTCGTGAGCTACGCTGCGCGCTGGTCCGTGCCAGCCGGTTCTCCTCCGCCAGCGGCGAGCCACCCCAGCGGCCGGCCCCCAGCCCCGCACCGGGCCGCCGGCGGGCCTGGCCAGGCGCAGCCCGACCAGACGCAGCCCGACCGCGAGCCCGGACGCGGGCCCGGCCCACCGGCTCCTGCGAACTGCTTAGCGTTTCTCTACCGCGCGGTGCGCGCCGGCACGCCGCCGAGCTCTCGTTCCCCCCTCGCCGCCTGCTTCCTGCGTGAGCTGGGCGCGGCCGGCGGCCACTACGTCTGCCTCGTCTGCCTGAACCGCTGGCTTACCCTGACCGCGGTCCTGCGTCATGTCTCCGCGGACACTGTCTCGGTCTGCGCCCAGGCGTGCCTAGCCTTCCACGTGCAGTGCGGTACCAGGCTGGCGAGGCACGGCGGCCACCTCGACGAGTGCCCGTGCCCACGGCCGGCTGCCGCGGGCTCAGCTCGGACGGTCTGTCTGGCCTGCGCGCACGAGACCAGCAACTGCCTGCAGAACGCTCACCTCAACCAGCTGGAGTCCGGCTTCGAAGTCCGCGTGCAGTGCGTAATCGACTCGTGGCCCTGTGAGCCACGGGAGGTGGCCGACCTGTTGCTGGCCGGCATGCAGAGCAAGCGCGGCTCCACCCAAGCCGCCGTCGTGTACTGGGCGGCGGTACACTTGGTGTGGGGCCGGCGGTCGTGGCCGGAGCTGCGAGACACTGGCCTGGCCCGCCCCCTAACCACCGCATCGTCTCTGGGCCCCCGGGGGCTGGAGAACGCCCACGTCCGCGAGGACAACTGGCCGCTGATCCAGCGAGCACTGGCCATGTCCTTCGGGGGCCTGCCACCCGGGACCCGGGCGTGCGCCGGAGCGGAGGTGTGGTCGGAACTGCTGGCCGGACGGAGCCAGCGATCGGATAGGTACCAACAAGAGGTCCTGCGGCTGGTGACCCACCGGTACCTGGTGCAAGTCAAGAGGGCCCGCCTGCTGCGGGCGGCCCGCGGCCGCGCGGCGTTCCCCCCCACCCGTCGGGGCCGCTAGGTCCGGCAACCGCCGAGAAGACCAGCAGCTCCAGCGTGTACAACGACTTGCTCAGTAAAATCCTTTTCTCGCGGGCTGCACAGGAGCCAGGCCCCCCGGTCTGGCCGGCACTGAAATCTCCGGTGTCTGGGGGGTATTCTTTCTTTTTGGTTGCTGGCCGACCAGCCCGACTTGTCAGGTGGCACCAGCCGGCCTGCCTTATCCTACCGGCGGCTCTCCCAGCAGGAATAGGGGCGGCGCCCCCCCCCCAACCCCCCTCTCCCCCGTTCGGGGAAGGGACCGAGGGAAGCGCAGGAGAAAAGGTGCGGTGGGTAATGCGCACGCGAGGGGGGGAATGCAAAAAGAGCGGCTTCTTCCTCCCCGCGGCCGAGGAGTTCGCTCCTCTCTCTCGCTGCGCGCGCAGACCGATCCCCTGGTGCACAGGAACCAAGGTACAGAAGAAAGAAAGACAAGCGAAAGCGGGCAAGAGAGGAAAGGGAGCGTGCACTGGGATGCCCGCCCCCCCCCCCCCGTCGAGCAGGCCCGGCCACCAGCCCGTGCTGGTGGCTGCCCCTGCTGCTGCTCGGCGCCTCCGACGCCAAGTGCCCTTACCCCGTGCAGTGCCCGACCCAAGAGGAGGCCTGCCCGTCCGTCGCGTGCCCGGGCGGCGCCACCATCCTGGAGCTCACGATAGCGTCGGCCCAGGACACGTTCACGTGGCCCCTCTGGCCGCCCGCCGCCCCGCTGGCGCGCCGTCGGCGCCAGGCCCAGGCCGAGGCCACGCCGACGTTGTTCACGGTCGACTGGGGGGACGGGTCTCCCCCGACACAGTGCCTGGACGCCGGCGCCGCGCCGTGCGCGCACACGTACGCCGCCCCCGGCACGTACACGGTGACGGCGGACCCCGGCGGACGCTACCCCGTGCGCGGCTGGGCGCTGACGCCCGCCTGGCACGCCGCGGCGCCCGCGGGCCTGGAGCTGCGCGCCGTCCTCCGGTGGGGGGAGCTGCGCTTCCACGAGACGAGCGGCTACCACCTGCATGCGGCGCCGGGCCTGACGTACGTGCCCTCGCTGGCCACGCTGCCGGACGCGGGGCTCGTGCGGGTCTGGGACTACAGCTTCGCCCACCTCACCTCGCGCGTGGACTCTGAGGTCAGCTACGGGCTCAACGTGTCGGGCGCCGTGTCCATGGTCGGCCTGTTCGAAGGCTCCTGGGGCCTGGCCCTGCCCACTGGCACGTACGGCTGGGACACGCGTGGCCTGCGCAACGCCAGCCGCGCCTTCGCGGGCCTGCCGTCGCTCACGAGAATCGACCTGTCGCGCTGGGACACCTCGGCGCTGGAGGACGTGACCGAGCTGTTCGATGGCGGGGCCGCGCTCACGTGGACGGGCCTGTCGGCCTGGACGGCGCTCCCGCGCCTGCAGAGCTGGGCCCGGCTCTTTCGCGGCGCCTCCGCCGAGTTCGGTGAGTCGCTGGCAGGCTGGACCACGCCCCTGCACGCGGCCGGCTCGGTGGACTGCCTCGAGCTGGCCCAGTACACCCGGCTCGGCCAAGCGCACTGGCCGTCCGCGTGCTCCCGCTCGCTCTTCTACGCCCGGGTGCGCGCGGCCGCCGGCGGGACCACGGCCACGCTCGCGCTGTCGCCCAGCGCGGGGACGGGTGCGGGCGGCACGTACGGCGTGGACTGGGGGGACGGATCCGCCCCCGACACTTGCGTGCACGCCAATGGCGCGACCTGCCCGCACGTGTACGCGAGCGCCGGCGACTACACGCTGCGGCTGGACGGCCGAGTGGACGGGCTGTGGTACGTGGGCGGCGCGCCCGTGACGGACGTGCTGGCGTGGGGCGACGTGCAGCTGTACCACCCGACGGGCAGCGCGCGGCCGCTGCTGACGTCGCCGGACGCCTCGCTGCTCGTCTCGAACTACCTGCTGCGCTACCTGGCGCCGACGGCCGGCTCGCGGGCGCTGCACGGCGTTGCGCCCGAGTACCTGCTGTACCAGATGGCCGAGTTCGTGGGCGACGCGCGCGACTGGGACTGGTCGTGGCTGACGCCCGCCACGCACCCCAACGGCTTCCGCTCCCTGTTCGAAGGCTGCACCAAGTTTAACCAGGACCTCGGCGGCTGGAACACGAGCGGCGTGGCTAGCCTCCGGAGCACCTTTGCTGTTGCAAAAGCTTTCAACGGTGACGTGGCTAGCTGGGACACGAGCCAAGTCACCAGCCTGCAGCAGACGTTTAACGGCGCGACAGCCTTCAATCGATCGCTCGGTGCCTGGAACGTGAGCCGGGTCACGAGCCTGGAGTCGACGTTCCTCGCGGCGATGGCGTTCAACCAGCCACTCGGCAACTGGAACACAGCGTCGGTGACTTCGATGTACTCTACCTTTACCAACGCCAAAAACTTCAACCAGAACATCAATGGCTGGAACACTAGCCAAGTCTCTACGATGAGAGCCGCCTTTCTCTGTAACCCGCCAGACAGGTGCGCCTTCAACCAGCCGCTGGGCAGCTGGGACGTCTCAGCAGCGGCCGCCGCCAGCGGTGGCCTGTACAGCATGTTCGAAGGCAACTGCGCCTTTGACCAGAATATCAGCGGCTGGAACGTAGCGTCCTCTGGCGCGGGGATCTGCGCGTGGATGTTCCATCCCTTTGATATCTATTCATATGACAATGGTATCCAGCTTAGCAACCTGCCAAGCATCTGCCAAGGCAGCTACACCCGTGCGTGCGGAATGTATACTTAAAATCGCCAGGCGGCTGCCGGGCGCGCAAACGCAAAGCTGGGGAGAGAGAGGAGGCAAGGAAGGCGGGATTTTAGTGCCTCTGTGTACTGACGTCCTGTGGTCAGAAGTCGCGACTGGTTGGGATAGAAAGCGTGTTTCCTTGCCCGCTCCTTTTTTCAGCTGTTTCTTAATAAAAGTCCTGCCTAGTTAGTTGTTTTTCAGTACAAAAGGGAAAGGGTACAGAGTGCGTATCTCACGTGGCGGGGACAAAAGCTTGTAGTCAAAAGACTGACCCTTCCATGGGACAACACACAACACCGCGGAGGGGAAGGGTGGCAAAAAAACGACAAAAGCCTTCTTCCTTCCAGCAAGCCCGGCCGGCAGCTAGCCTGCTGCCTCCAACAGTTAGCATCGGCAGGCAGGCCAAATCTGTCGGGTGGCACCTGCCGACACGCGCAGCCTGCCGGGTGGCACCTGCCGGTGGCACCTGCCGACCGACCAGACCTGTCGGGTGGCACTGGCCGACACGCGCAGCCTGCCGGGTGGCACCGGACGACCAGCCGAACTTGTCGGGTGGCACCTGCCGGCGCGGTCCTGTCTGGCCGGTGGCACCACCGACCTACGAGCAGAGTCGGTCGGCGGCTGGGGGGCGCACAATGTTGGGCGACGGAAGGGAGAAGGGAGAGGGGAGAGGGGAGAAGGGAGAAGGGAGAAGGGAGGGGAAATGCATTGTGCACCACAAACTGTGGTGCCAGGTGGCCGGTGGCACCGGTGGCCAGTATCACCCGGTCACGGGTGGCAGCCACCCGCACAACCCCCCTGCCGCCACCGCCCCCTCCCTTCTCCCCTCTCCCTTCTCCCCTCTCCCTTCTCCCTTCCGTCGCCCAACATTGTGCACCCCCCCCCACCCGACCGCCGACCAGGTCCGCTCACGGGTCTGCGGTGCCACCCGGCAGATCAGACCCCGGCGGCAGGTGCCACCGGACAGGTTCGGTCGGTCGGCAGGTGCCACCCGGCAGATCAGACCCCGGCGGCAGGTGCCACCGGACAGGTTCGGTCGGTCGGCAGGTGCCACCCGACACGTCCGGTCGGTCGCAGGTGCCACCTGGCAGATCAGACCCGCCGGCAGGTGCCACCCGACACGTCCGGTCGGTCGGCAGGTGCCACCGGACAGGTTCGGTCGGTCGGCAGGTGCCACCCGGCAGATCAGACCCCGGCGGCAGGTGCCACCGGACAGGTTCGGTCGGTCGGCAGGTGCCACCCGACACGTCCGGTCGGTCGGCAGGTGCCACCTGGCAGATCAGACCCGCCGGCAGGTGCCACCCGACACGTCCGGTCGGTCGGCAGGTGCCACCGGACAGGTTCGGTCGGTCGGCAGGTGCCACCCGGCAGATCAGACCCCGGCGGCAGGTGCCACCGGACAGGTTCGGTCGGTCGGCAGGTGCCACCCGACACGTCCGGTCGGTCGGCAGGTGCCACCGGACAGGTTCGGTCGGTCGGCAGGTGCCACCCGGCAGATCAGACCCCGCGGCAGGTGCCACCCGACACGTCCGGTCGGTCGCAGGTGCCACCTGGCAGATCAGACCCGCCGGCAGGTGCCACCCGACACGTCCGGTCGGTCGGCAGGTGCCACCGGACAGGTTGGGTCCGTCGGCAGGTGCCACCGGACAGGTTGGGTCCGTCGGCCGGTGCCACCTGGCAGATCAGACCCGCCGGCAGGTGCCACCGGACAGGTTGGCTCGGTCGGCCGGTGCCACCGGACAGGTTGGGCTGGCAGGCCGGTGCCACCGGACAGGTTGGGCTGGCAGGCCGGTACCACCAGACAGGTTGGGTCCGTCGGCCGGTGCCACCGGACAGGTTGGGCTGGCAGGCCGGTGCGACTGCACAAGTTAGACCGGCCGGGTGGTGCTGCCAGACACGCCTGACAGGTGCAGCTGACGAGGCCGGCGGCGCCTGTGTCGGGGGGGGGGCGCCCCCTTCCTACTGCAGCCCGGGCTAACCCCAGGAAAGGGGGGAGGAATCTGCTGACTTTGTCGGCCTTAGCGATCTTCGTGGCCACTCTTTGGCTGGCGGCCGTGCGGAGGTTTTCAGGGGGCCGGGCTTTTAATAAGAAAAAGTGGCGCGGACGCTGCGGCGGCCCGAGGAGGGCGCGAAGAGGGCGTTGGCGAGCCGGCACGCCAGGCCCCAGCAGGAGGTCCAGAGTAGCACCGCCGCCGCGCTCCACAGCGCCCACGAGGCAGCCCCGCCGCCCGCGGTCGTAGCCAGGGTGCCGGACAACACGGCCGCACTGGCCGTGGCGCCCAGCTTGGCGCCCAGCGTGGTAGCTACAGCACAGCACCCACACACACAGACCAGGTTGATAAACCGAGCACGACCTCGTTTTCCCTTGCCTCTCGCTAGCCTGCCTCTCTGTCCGCACCCGTAGCAGTGGCCAGCACCACCGTTAGTAGTGGCATGGAGGTCTTGGCCTTTCTGCTCTCTTGGTTGCACGCGTTCGGGAGTTTTCTAAGACGCCTTTCCCCTCTCGCCTCCTGTCAGCCCAAGGCGGGCGGGGGGGGCGCTCTCCCCCGCTCTCCCCGCCGCCTGCAGGCCGCGCTCCCCACCCCGGCACGTTCCGCCTGCTAGACCCAGGCACCGGGGGGCGCCGGGGGCACGCCCCCGAGGCCCGTGCCCCTGCACGAGGCGGGGAAAGGGGGGGGGGGGGGAGGAGGAGGGGGAGAGGAGGGGTCTCCCCCCGTCCGGCACGCGGGCTGTCGGCGGGGGAGCAGCCGGCGGCCAGACAAAGGCGGTCGGCAGAAGCGTGCTGGGCAAAGCGGCATGTTCCTTCTGTGGGCCGTCGGGGCCCTGGCCGGCCACCCCGCCGGGCCGAACTGCAGCGACGTGGTCCGAGGGGTCGAAAGCAAGCTGTCTGCCCTGAGCCCGGAGCCCGGCCGCGTCCCCTGGCTCTTGCACCAGTTCGCCCCCGGAACGGTAGATCCCGAGCGCGCGGCGCTGTACTGGGGCACGAGCCTGAGCTGGAGCCGCCTGTACCCGGGCTGGCTGCACGTGGTGTGGAGCCCGCTCCAGCGCGACTGCCTGGTCCGAGAGCACGAGCGCGAGCTAGCGCTGGAGCCCGCGCAGGCCCCCGACGGCTTCCTGCAGTACTTTATCCTGCTGCGGTACGGCGGCCTGTATGTGGACGCGGGGCTGGAAGCGCTGGCTCCTCTCCGTGAGCTGCAGGAGGGCTCCGTGCAGGCGCTGTTCTCGCTCGAGACCGGGGCGCTGGTGGCGGCGCGCCCGGGCGAAGCCATCGTCGTCGAGATCCTGACCGCGCAGCTCACCGAGCTGCGCAGCCGCCCGTCCCGTCCCTGGCAGTCAGTGGACCTGGCCCCCGTCGCGGCCAGCGCCGCGCACGACGCGCTCGCGGGTTTCCTAGCCGCCCACGAGCTGGGCGCCGAGCCAGGGCCGAAGGAGGACGGCCGGTGGGTACTGTTCGCCAATAGCTCAGCCGACGGGCCCCTGTCCACCGTGCGAGTGGCCGTACCGGCGGCCCCCGCGGCGGGGCAGGACAGGTTCGTGTTGCTGGCGCAGGTGCTGTTCGGCGCCGGGAGCGCCGGCCTGTTGCTGTACCTGTTACTGGCCAAGTGCCGGCCGCGGCGCGGGGTGCCCTTCCAGCGCCTGCCGGACTGTGAGCTCTCGCACCGGGACGGCGCCTCGCGGGGCCTGGCCTCAGAGGAGGTACACTATACGGATTAGGCGGCCGCGGCAGCCCGGGGCCGCGTGCGCCACGCGGCGCCGCCGGGGGGAGAGAAGAGAGAGAGGCCGTTCTAAGTAAAAAGAAAAAAGTCTGGTAGCCAGGCCGGGACCGGTTGACTGAAACCTGCGGGCTTTTGGGGAACCCCCCTTCCCGGACTTTACGCTACTTTAATGCCAGTGCGCGCTAGCCCTGCCTGCCCCCGCCAGGCGTCACGAACCTGTACCTCCTTTCCCCCCCCCTCCACGGACTACGTCCGGGCCGAGGCCCGGGCCAGGGCCGCGCGCACGCACCCGGCGGTGGCCTGGTCAAGGTTGACCAGCTTGATCTCCTGTAGCGCGGGGCGGCGGTCCCGGCGGCAGAAATCCGCGCAGGTCTCGACGATAATCCGCACGCCCTCGTCCCGGGGAAAGCCAAAGATCCCCGTCGAGATCGCCGGCACTGCCAGCCAGTGGAACCCACGCCGGTCTGCCTGCTCGAGCACGGCTCGCACGGCCTGGGCCAGTCGTTGGCGGTGCTCGGTGGTTAGCGGCTCCCCTGCCCGGACACAAGGGCCCACCACATGCAGTATCGCCTCCGCCCGCAGCGTGCCGGCAGTGGTCGCCGCGACCTCGCCCAGCCACAGCCTACCGCCATTACGCAAGAGCCAGGCCTGGCTCTCCCGGTTGACGTCCTCACCTCCCCTTTCTACGAGCGCTCTAGCCACCCCACCGTCGTGCTTAAGCAGGGAGTTGGCGGGGTTCACGAGAGCGCCGCGGCCGTCCCCAGCCTCGTCGCAGAGATCGCCTTGGTAGGCGCGGAGGAGGGGTCCGTCCGGGCGGGGGCGCCATTCGACCGCGCCGGGTATAGCCTGCGTGTAGAACTCCTCGAGACCGCCATAGTGCAGCAGGCTGATGTCGAGCACGGGGCCCGGGCCCGCCCCCGGGAGCGGCATTGCTCGCACCCGGTCGAGGGCCCAGTTGAGCGCGGCCGCGATAGCCCCGGGGGGGTTGCCAAAGACCCCGCCCCCGACGGAGGTCAAGCAGACTGGCACGGGGCGACGCGGCGCCGACCGCCAGTAGAGCCTCAACGCAAACAGCAGAGTGGCTTCGTACAGCGCTTCCAGCACGAGCCGGGCCAGCGGGTACCAGTCACCCACGCTGCCGTCATTCGGACCCACGGCGTACGCAATACCGAGCGCAGAGCACAGCGCCTGGTGCACGAGCTGCCGGGGGGCGGCGGCCCGCGGTGTGGGCAGCCAGAAGGTGTCCCCCTGGCGCGACGCGAACGGCACCTCGGCCCCTTCGACGAAGCCCAAGCACAATTTGTCCCGGAGCTCTTGCCGCTGGGCGTCCGTGTATTGCCGCAGGTGCTGCCCGATGAGCTTCATGTCTTGGCGGCCGCAGAACACGTAGCCGTTCTGCACTCGCAAGAAGCCCTGCTGGTCCTCTATCCGGTCCCGCAGCTGGCCCCGCAGGTGCTCGCGGACGCCCGAGAGGTTATCCGTCGGGGTGGTGTGGTACTGCCGGTAGAAGAGGGCCGGCGCGGTGGCCAGCACACAGTCGGGGCCCTGCGTGTGGTCGGAATAGTAGCAGGTGATGCCCCTGTCAGGTGCATGCTGGGGGGAGGGTGCCTCCCGGCAGTTGAACTGTGACGCGACCTGAAAGACTGCGCCGTGGTGCCGTGGATCGCAATGCTCATTAAAGGTCGAGCAAGTCACGCGGTGCGTCACCGACACGGGCGTGCGCCCCCGGCCTGCCGGCTGCCCGCGGGCCTCCTCGAGCACACTAGCCCTGAGCGCCCCTAGCGCCAGGACCTGGAATTTGCCCGCGGCGAACGTCCGGGCCGGCCGGCCCGGGACCTCGAAGCGCAGGTAGGTGTTGTCTGGCTTCGTGAGGACCTGGTACCAGCGCCGGAGGTCGTCGGGCACAGGTTTCAGAGAGCCCCGCTTCTTTTCCGCCAAGCCGAACAGCAGTTCGAACCAGCCGTCGCCAGTGGCCGAGGGCCCGTGCTCCGGGCGGTCGCCCGAGCCACTCCTGCGCTCGCCGGTGGCCGGGGGCCCGTGCTCCGGGCGGTCGCCCGAGCCACTCCTGTGCTCGCCGGTGGCCGGGGGCCCGTGCTCCAGGCGGTAGCCCAAGCCCCAGCTGCGCAGGTACCGCAGGTCTAGCGTCATTCGCAGCAGCAGCGTCGGTGACTCGTGCCGACCGGCCAGCGCCCGGGAATTGGCCCAAGCGCGCCAGGAGGGCTCTCGCGGTGTAGCGTACAGCAGGTCCAGGAAGCTGGCCAGGTAAGGAGGCAGCGCGCTCCGGCGCACGGCCTGGGCCTCGGGTGTGTCAGCGTTAAAGGAGAAGCGAGCCGCCCGGTCTTGGCCCAAGGGGACACACCACAGCTCGGCAGTGGGCATTTGTTAGACCACGGGGGAGAGGCCCAGGCGGCGAAGCAGGGAGAGGGGAGAGGAGGGGGGAGTCCTCGAGGGAAAGAGAAGAGGGGGGGGGAAGCTGCCTCCGACGACCGCGAGCAAGCGCGGGGGTGGGAGGGGGCGCGCCCCCTGTCCGGGGCACCCGGCGACCCGGTGCCCTCGCAGCGCGTCTGGTGTGTGCCGGGCAAGCCCCAAGTGTTCCTCTGCCCTCGGGACCGTCCCCTCTCCGAATCCGCCCTGGCGGCAAGTCCGCCGGTGCCCTGTGCACGCGGCGGCCGAGGCTCGCCCCCCTGGGGCACACAAGCTGTGCAGCCTACTCTAGGCACCCAGAGACCACTAGAGGGAAGAAGGAGAGAAGGCGTGCAGCCTGTCATCACTGCCCTGCTCTTGCCTGCGCCCAGAGCTAAACAAGCTAATGAGCGCCGCCGGTACCGGAGAGTGTAAGCTAGTCAGACGGACCTAGAAGTTTACTGGGCCGGTCTGTGCACGGCTGGCAGGCCAAGCTTAGTCAGTCTTTTAATCAAATCAAAAACAAGTAACAGCTGGTTTCGGTAGGCTAGCACCTACCGACTAACTAATTTCAGCACTGTCCAGGCCGGCGGCTAGGCAGAATCGTCCACTTCCGCCTGCAGCACGGCGTGGATGCGAGCACGGATCCGCGCGATTCCTTGCAGCACTTGTAGGCGTTCGTCGGCGGAGTCGGGAAGGTGGCTGTCGCTGACGCCCGCGTCGCTCAGCGCTTGCCCCAGGATAGCCCGTACGTAGCCCGGTCCCTGCCTGGGCAGCCCCTGCTGCGCATAGCTCGCATCGACGCTGGGCTTCGCTGAGTCGCACAGAAAGCGGAGGATCTCCTGGGCGTCCTTGGACAGCGTATTCACGGCAGCAGAGCTTACATTCTGTTGGTCAGGCATCGCTGTGGGTAGGCCGCGAGTAGCAGGAGCTAGGTCGTCGTGGGTTCAAAGACGCAGGTCTTGTGAGCCGGTCGTGGCGAGCCTGGCCAGAGCGCGCTCCCCCCCCCCAGCGCGCGCCTACCCAGCACGCGCGTGCGCCTGGCCGGCGCGTTTCGGCCAGCGCGCGCGTGCTCGTGTCACGCATGTTCCACCGGCGCGCGCGTGCCCGTGTCTGGTGTAAGGGGGGTGCACGCCCCCCCCCCCCGTCGGCGGCGCCGGGCGCGCGCCGGTGCCGAGCGGCCTTCCCCCTTCCCCCCCCCCCGTACGACTGGCAGTCGCACGCGCGGCCGCACGCGTGGGGGAGGGGAAGAGGCGTGCTGCCCCCTGTCGGGGCGCCGGCGCGCGCCCGACCTGCGCCCAAGGGGAAGGGCTTGCCCCCTCCCAGCGCGCGGCACGAAGACGCGTGGCACGGGCACGCCCGCCCCGGCCGGGAGCGCGCTGGCCAGGAGCGCGCTGGCCAGGAGCGCGCTGGCCAGGAGCGCGCTGGCCAGGAGCGCGCTGGCCAGGAGCGCGCTGGCCAGGAGCGCGCTGGCCAGGCTCGCCCCGACCGGCTCCCACTATACCTGCGTCTCGCAACCCACGACGACCTAGCTCCTGCTACTCGCGCCCTACTCGTCGCGATGCCTGAGCAACAGAATGTAAGCTCCGCGGCAGTGAATGCGCTGTCCCAGGACGCCCAGGAGATCCTCGGCTTGCTGTGCGACTTGGCCAAGCCCAGCGTCGATGCGAGCTATGCGCGGCAGGGGCTGCCCAGGCAGGGACCGGGCTACGTACGGGCTATCCTGGGGCAAGCGCTGAGGCACGCGGGCGTCAGCGACAGCCACCTCCCCGGCTCTGCCGACGAACGCCTACAAGTGCTGCAAGAAATCGCGCGGATCCGTGCTCGCCCCCGCGCCAGGCTGCTGGCGGAGGTGGACTATTCGGCCTAGCCGCCGGCCTGGACAGTACTAAAGTTAGTTGTTCGGTAGGAGCTAACCTACTGCCAACCAGCTGTCACTGTTGGCTTCCTTCAATGACTGACTAAGCTTGGCCCGCCAGCCGTGTACCAACCGGCCCGGTCGACTTCGGTTAGGTCCGGCCGACTAGCTGACACCCCCCCCACTGGCTAGGTCCGCCTGACTAGCTGACCCCCTCTGGTACCGGCGGTGTGGGTAGCCACGGCGGGCCACGCCGGCACGAGGCCCGTGCCCCCACGCGGGCGCCTCCTCCCTTCATCCCTCCTCGCCGGCCGGCCGACCAGGGGCCGGCCTCCCTAGGGTGACGTTCTCCCCTGTGCGGCGGGGAGGGGACCTCGCGCACGCCCCGGGGCACGGGAAGGGGGGCGCCGCGCACGCGGGCCCCCGCCTGCCCTGGCCCAGAAGCCCAGCTCGTTCCCAACACGCAGCAGCACCCCGCGAACTCCTTCAGCCCGGCGCTATGCACGGTACCACACGCACCTATACCGTCCTGCACCAGGGCAGCCCCCCGTCCAGCTGGTCTTCGCCATCGAAGAGGAGCCCGGGGCCCCGCGCGCGGAACTCCGTGACGGCTGGCGTCGCTTGCTGGACTACGTGTGCGACCCCGCCCACGGCTTGCCTGCCCACCCCTGGGCCCAAGAGGCACTGCCGCTGCTGCGGCGCGTGCTCGCCCAGCCAGACTTCCTGGCGCACTGTGCCGGGCTGGACCAGCAGGAGGAGCGGGCCGTGGGCTACAGCGAGGGCCAGCTCCGGGAGCTGGTCCGGCGGGCCCCGGAGGTGCGCCTGCCGCTCCTGGACGGACCCTGGCGGGAGGGCGACTGGGCTAGCCTCCGCGAGGTCGTAGCCGCGCTCAGTGCCGCGACGGACCCTTACCAGCACTTGCAGGCGCAACAGGATGCCGCACTGCTGTACGGGCACGACCTGGGGAGCCCGGGGGGCGACGAGACCTCGAGCCGCCGGTGGCTGCGCCTCCACCCCTACACCCAAGTGGTGCACACGGCGCGTGCAGCGCTGGCCTCGGAGCTGCTGGGTGGTGGGCAGAGTAGGCCGCGGGCCCGGGCTCACAAGAAGCACAAGGGCGAGGAGCGCGCGCGCGGCGTACTGGTGCCGGCGGCGCTGGCGGAGCTAGCGGCCCGGGACGAGCCCGTTGTGCTGAACGTGCTGGCCCGCCAGCTGCTGCTGCGAGAGGCAGAGGACCTGCAGGCCGTGGTAGCGGAGCTGCGAGAGTCGACGCGCTGGCAGCCCGGGATGCTGGGCCGGCCGCTGCCGGCGGCCGGGCGCGGGGCGCTCGTGGCCAGCCAACGCTTCTGCTCCTGCCTGTACGTTGCGGCGATGGCGACGCAGGCCGCGGCCGGCAGCGTGGAGAGCCTGGGCGGCCTCCAGCAGCGCCAGGTGCTGCACTCGGTGCTGGACACGCTGCGGGCCCTGCAGGACCAGCTGCTGGGCTGCGGTGCCGGCCTGGTGGCCAAGCAGCGCTGGCTGTACGTGCTGTACCAATGGGCCAGAGTGTGGGAGAAGACCGGCCAGGCGCTGAGCGCGGCCGCCCTGGAGCTGTACCGCACGGCGCTCGAGGTCCTGCCGCTGGGGCTGGCCCCGGTGCTCCGGGCCCCGCACACGGCGGACAGGGGCGCGGCGCTGCTGCGGGTGGACCCCGTCAGCCGGGAATGCCGGCTGGCGGTGCTGCCCTTGTTGGGTTCCGGGCTGGGCCGGCGGGGGGGGCAGACCTTCTGCTTTGCCGCCGACGCCCGGGGCGAGCTGCAACACCGGGCCTGCCCCCTGCGCCTGCTGGCCGACAGGGCGCGGGGGCGCCTGTACCTGCCCGTGCACTGCGCGCCCGGCACGAGGGGCGTGGCGACGCCGCAAGAGGCGGTGCAGGAGACCCGCCGGGCGCTGCAGGCCCTGGCCCGGTCGCGCTGCGTGGACCCGGCGAGTTCGGACCTGTTGGCGAGCCTGCCCTCGAGCGTGGACGGGCCCGCGGGGCCACGGGGCCCGGCCAGCCCACGGCTGGCGCTGCTGCCCGACACGTTTGCCACCGGCGCGGAGGAAAAGGATTGCTCGTTGACGAACTACCTGGTCTACCTAGGCACGACCCTCGCCGGCGGCACGGCGCACCTCGGCGGGGCCTGGCCGGGGCGCGCGGACGAGGCCGGGGGTGCGGCCTGGTTCGTGGCGCAGCCGGCGCAATCGGTGCGGACTTGGGCCGAGCAGCAGGCTATAGAGGAGCTGGCCCACAGTTCCGTCATCTGCGAGTGCTGGGCCGGCCGCGGCCGCTGTACCCAGTGGCTCCGGCGTTGGTGGGGGGAGTCCGGCGGGGAGCGCCTGCAACTCGTGGTCGACGCGCGGGCCGCGTGGGACCAGCTGCGGCCCGCCGACGCCACCGAGCACACGGACCAGGGCCGGGCCCAGTTGTTTGTGCTGGCCGCGTACCTGGGGCCCCGGGCGGCGGCCGCCCCGGACCAGCCAGCCGGGGCGGAAACTCCCCGAGGGGAAAAAGAGGACGAGTCGAAGTCAGAGGACGAGTCGAAGTCAGAGGACGGGCCGGAGCCAGCGGACGAGCCGGAGCCAGCGGACGAGCCGAGCGGACGAGTCGGAGTCGGAGGACGAGCCGGACGAGGAGGCTCCCCCAGCAGGGGGCGAGCTCCCTGCGGGCGGAGGGCTGTAGTAAAGAGCCGGGGTCCCCGGAGCCAGAGAGAGAACGCACCGGGCAGGTTTTTTTAGCCGGTTCCTGCATGCTCGCGCGCTCTCTCTCTCTCTCTCTCCGTCTACCTGACTGCAGGGGGGCCCGCCTCTGCGTGCTCAGTACAAGCGAATCAAGGCCGGGGGGGGAAGGGCTAACCCCCTCACTCTCCCGCTCTCCTCCCTAGCCCATCCGCCAGGGAGCAGGAGGCCAAGGTAGTTGTCGCGCTTATTGTTCCTGCCAGGTAAAGAGATACCACTAACTTTTTCTCCCGCCGGCGGATTTTGGACATGGCTCAGAGCCCAAGCGCTAGGTGGAGGGCGAGGACGGCTCGGTACGCCCAGGCGGCCGCGCAAGGCAACGCCCGGGCCCAATACCGCCTTGGGTTCTTGTACTACGAGGGCGAGGGCGTGGCACGAGACTTTGCCCTGGCAGTGCAGTGGTTTACTCAGGCAGCTACGCAGGGCGACGCGGTCGCTCAGTACATGCTCGCTGTCTGTTACGCGAGGGGCCGGGGGGTGGCAGCGGACATTGCCAAAGCACTGGAGTGGTACGGGCGAGCGGCTGCACAGAACCACAAGGGCGCCCTGCGGATGCTAGGCCTTCTGTATTATTTCGGCCACGACGTGCCCCAAGACCGCGCCAAGGCCAGGGAGTGGTTCACGCGAGCGGCCGAGCAGGGCGACGCCAGTGCCCTGCAGTGGCTCGCCAGGAAGAGCATGGCCCAGAAGTCCGACAAAGCAACCCCCGCGCCAGACACTGTTCCGGGGCCATCATGCTAGAACGCGTATTTTCTTTGATTTATTAAAGAAAGACGACTTTTTTAAAAATCCAAAACCTCCGAGCCAGGCGACGTACATTTCTGCGCGCTGGTAGCCGCGCGACCTGCCGCGTTGTTCGATGACGACGGAGTGCTGTCCCTGCCCCGAGCCTAGGCCTGCTGCAGGAGGTCAGAGGAGGGACGAGTGCCCTGCGAAGAGGAGAGGCCCCCCCCCTGGCTGGCACGCCCGCGTCTATTCGCGCCAGGGTCCCGCGCGCCAGAGCTGCCAGGCCGCGTCTTCGGGCCTCGGGCCGGCCGGCCAGACGGGATAGTCGGGTGGGGGCCTAGGCCACCTCTTGGACTTGTCTTTGCGCTTCTTGAACATGGCCAACGCGGGTAACAGGCGCAGCGTCAATTGTGCCGCCCACCACGTCGCGGGCGTGGCCGGGGGTTGGCAGGGGGGAGGGGGGGAGGCGGCGCCTGACACACGGCAGGGCGGAGGAGAGTCTTTTTTCTCCCCCTCCCTGCGCCCCCTCTTCCGCCTCGCGCCAGCGGGCCCGCTGGCACCCCCCCCCCTCCGTGCGCCCCCCCCCCCGGGGCCTGCCCGGCCGCGCTGGCCCGCGGCCGGGGGTCAGAACGGCGCCGGCGACCGCACGGAGTCGCGGTCGGAGGCACAAAGGATGCTGCCCAAGTGGGAAGTTCTGCTAGCCGGGTTGGGGCTGCCCGACACGGTCCCCGCGCTAGCGTCTGTGCTTTGCGGGCCGCTCGCGCTGTTGCTGTTGTGGTACCTAGCCTGCTCGCTCCTGGGCGCGGTGGAGAACGCCCAGCACCAGCTGGCCCGGGACCAGGAGGCCGAGCGGTCGCGGCGTGAGCTGGAACGCCTGCTCGGGCTCAGTGCGCGCCTGGAACGGGACAGACAGCACTGGCGGCAAGGGCTAGCGTGCCTCCGGGAGGTGCTCAACACACTGGACCAGGCCCAAAGAAGCCTAGCCGAAGTCCGCGCGGGTCTGGAGTCACTGTGTCAGTCCGCCGGTGGCCAGCCAGGGCATGGGGGTGAGCCGGGGCACTTGCCGTGCCTGCATGAGCAGGCTCACTGGCAGGCAGAAGAAGACGAAGGCTCTGACTAGCTACCCACCGTAGCGCTGGCGACCGTCCGCCCAGTTCTGCCTCTCCTTGATTAAACAGCATGAGCACTACAAGGCCTGGCCCGGGGGAGGACCTAGCCCCCCCCCGTGCTGGCGGCCGGGGGGCGCCGGAGGGAGGTCTGTGTCCAAGAGAGAGAGAGAGAGAGAGAGAGAGAGCAGCTCTTTTTATCTACCTGAGCACGCAGGGGGGGGGGGAGGAGAGGAAGCCGCCCCCCCCCCGAGCCCCGAGCCCCGGCCGCCCGCCCAGGGGGGCTACCGGGCGGGCCGGGTGCAGACAAAGTCAATGACGTAGCAGGCGGCCAGCAGGCTGCAGACCATGTGGCGCCGGGTGGGGTCCTGCGTGGCCAGATCACGCGCTAACTCCGCTAGGGCCAAGGAGGCCTCATCGTCCCCGGGCGGGTGCTCGGGGACCGGCGGCAGCCCCCCCACGGCGCGCCCGGACGGGTGCTCGGCGACCGGCGGGAGCCCCCCCGCGGCGCTCCCGGACGGGTGCTCGGCGACCGGCGGCAGCCACGCCGCGACGCCCAGCGGTTCCTGGACGGCGGCGCGGGCCCGGGCTGCGCGCTGCCGGGCGGCCCTGGCTTCTAGTGCTTGGAACTCCGGGCGCCGGCGAATAAAGAGTTCGGAGTAGAGCCACAGCTGCGCGTCCGTGGGCCCGCCTGCCTGGCCGGGCCGCAGCGCCTGCCACCACTGCTGGCGCCCGGCGGGCGCGGCCTCGCCCGCCGACCCCGGGTGCAGCATTTCGTAGGCCGCCGTCCAGGCGCCCAACGCCCGCCCGGGCTGTAACAAGGGCCGGAGCTCGGGGCGCGTCTGGCACGCGGTATAGAACTCGGCCGCGAGCTCCGGGTCGAAGTAGCCCAGGGCGTGGCCAAAGCGGTCGTGGTAAGCAAAGAGGTTGGCGGCCACGAGGGTCGGCGCGGCGTGTGCATCCACGCCTAGGCCAAAGATGGCGTGCCGCAACCGGAAGGCCGGGGCCGGGGCCCCCCCGCTCGCGCACTCGCGGCACAAGGTCTCGAACGCACTGCGCACGGCCACGTCCCGGCCGCCCCCGCGCTCGTCCACCAGGCCCCCCCCCGCGTCCAACAACCACACCTCCCGGACGGGCCGGTAGGACTGCAGGCACGCCCGCAGCAGCTGGCGCAGCGCCCGGCCGGCCCCCCGGTCCGCCGCCCGGCCGGGGCTCGCAAACACTAGGAGCTCTGTGCCCTGCGCGTGGGACAAGGCCTCCGATTCTTCCAGCAGGGTTTGGTACTTGAAGTCGGGCCGGGCGAGCGCCTCCTCCGCGGCCTGCTGCCCCCGGTGCCCCGGTGGTAGCAGGCCCGCAAAGTCGTGGGTCAGGGCGTGCACCAGCTCCGCGTGGGTGTGGGGCTTGAGGCGCAGCGTGCCCGGCAGGCCCGGCGCCGCGCCCGCGAGCACAAAGCCCAGGTACTGGGCTAGAGCCTCCGGCCCAGGCCGCCGCGCACACAGACCCCCTCGCGCGTGTAGCAGCCCCTGGCGAGCGCGGCCCGGTACTCGGCTAGCTCGTAGCCCGCCGCCAGGACCACCCAACGCCCCGCTAGCTCGCCGGCCCGCTCGGGCTGGCCGCGTTTGGTCGCCGCGAAGCCCAGGGCCATGGCCGTATCACCGCCGCCGCCCGCGCCTACCACCACGCGGGTGGGGGCCGCAGCGGGAGCTCCGCCGGCCGGAGGCACAGCAGACTGCGGCGCGAGCCCGCCCATCGGGGTGCGGGGCCGCGGTCAAATGTCTGCGCTACCGTACTGGGCCGGCGTGCGGCGGCGGCGGGGCCGGCGGACGGGGCCGGGGGGGGGCAGGGCGGCGGTGGCCAGAGGGAGGGACGCGCTCTCCCGGGCGGCGGGGGGGGGAGAAGGAAGGGGAAAGGGAGAAGAAGGCCCCGCCCCCCTGGACCAGGAGGGGAGCCAGGCAGAGAGAGGGGGAGGGACGGGGTGCGGCTGGCGGAGGACCGTCAGCCCAGTGGGTGGCTGACGCACCACCGGTGGTCGCGGCAGAAAGAGCACCGCGGATGGAGGGCCAGACCTCCCCGGCCAGCGCGGCCACGGCGGACGGACCCCCGCCGCTGGAAGATCGGGACGCCGATATCATGGCGGAGCTCTGTGAAATGCTAGACTGGACCTGGGTGGGGCCGAGCGGAGCGCGGATCCCTGGGGAAGAGACGTGTCCCCCCCCCGGGCACCCGCCCGGGCGCAGGCCGAGCCGCCCAGCGTGCCGATGAGGCAGGCCGACGCAGATACTTGGGCGGGCGCCGAGCTGCTGCCAGTGCCCGCGCAGGCCGGGCCGCTCCCTGCGCAGGCGGACGCCGAGCCGCCCCGAGCGTGGGCGGAGGAGGCCGAGCTCCTGCCAGTGCCAGCGCAGGCGGACGCGGGGGCCGCCCCGAGCGTGGGCGGACACGGGGCTGGCGCTCGGTGGCAGCGCAGGCGGACGCGGGGCCGCCCCGAGCGTGGCGGACACGGGGGTGGCGCTCCGTGCCAGCACGGGGGCTGGCGCTCCGGTGCCAGCGCAGGCGGACGCGGGG
>WBZZ01004336.1:65000-67500 GCA_019918135.1 Paulinella micropora | reverse complement strand
TGTATGTAATGTGTGTTACGTATGTCATGTATGTTATGTATATATATGTTATGTATGTTATGTATGCCACGTATGTTATGTATGTTATGTATGTTATGTATGTTACGTATGTTACGTATGTTACGTATGTTACATATGTAATGTATGTAATGTATGTTATGTATGTTATGTATGTTATATATGTTACGTATGTTATGTATGTTATGTATGTTATGTATGTTACGTATGTTATGTATGATATGTATGTTATGTATGTAATGTATGTTATGTATGTTATGTATGTTATGTATGTTATGTATGTTATGCATGTTATGTATGTTACGTATGTTACGTATGTTATGTATGTTATGTATGTTATGTATGTTATGCATATTATGTATGTTATGTATGTTACGTATGTTATGTATGTTACTTATGTTATGTATGTTATGTATGTTACGTATGTTACGTTGTTACGTATGGTATGTATGTTATGTATGTTATGTATGCTATGTATGTTATGTAATTTATGTATGTTACTTATGTTACGTATGTTATGTATATTATGTATATTATGTATGTTGCGTATGTTACGTATGTTATGTATGTTATGTATGTTATGCATGTAACGCATGTTACGTATGTTATGTATGTTATGTATGTTATATGTTATGTATGTTATGTATGTTACGTATGTTATGTATGTTATGTATGTTACGTACGTCATGTATGTTATGCATGTTATGTATGTTATGTATGTTATGTATGTTATGTATGTTATGTAATGTTATGTAATGCTATGTATATTATGTATGCTATGTATGTTATGTATGTTATGTATGTTATGTGTGTTATGTATGTCATGTATGTTATGTGTGTTATGTATGTTATGTATGTTATGTATGTTACGTGTCATGTATGTTATGCATGTCATCTATGTTATGTTTGTGATGTATGTTATGTATGTTACGTATGTTACGTATGTTACATATGTTATGTATGTTACGTATGTTACATATGTTACGTATGTTATACATGTTACGTATGTTATGTATGTTATGTATGTTATGTATGTTACGTATGTTATGTATGTTATGTATGTTACGTATGTTATGTATGTTATGTATGTTATGTATGTTATGTATGTTATGTATGTTATGTATGTTATGTATGTTATGTATGTTACGTATGGTACGTATGTTATGTATGTTATGTATATTATGTATATTATGTATATTATGTATGTTATGTATGTTACGTATGTTATGTATGTTACTTATGTTATGTATGTTATGTATGTTATGTATGTTACGTTGTTACGTATGGTATGTACGTTATGTATGTTATGTATGTTATGTATGTTATGTATGTTATGTATGTTATGTATGTTATGTATGTTATGTATGTTATGTTACGTATGTTACGTATGTTATGTATGTAATGTATGTTATGTATGTTATGCATATTATGTATGTTATGTATGTTACGTATGTTACGCATGTTATGTATGTTATGTATGTTATGTATGTTACGTATGTTACGTATGTTACGTATGGTATGTATGTTATGTATGTTATGTATGTTATGTATGTTATGTACATTATGTATGTTACTTATGTTACGTATGTTACGTATGTTATGTATATTATGTATGTTGCGTATGTTACGTATGTTACGTATGTTATGTATGTTATGTATGTTATGCATGTAACGCATGTTACGTATGTTATGTATGTTATGTATGTTATATGTTATGTATGTTATGTATGTTACGTATGTTATGTATGTTATGTATGTTACGTACGTCATGTATGTTATGCATGTTATGTATTTTATGTATGTTACATATGTTATTAATGTTATGTAATGTTATGTAATGCTATGTATATTATGTATGTTATGTATGTTATGTATGTTATGTATGTTATGTATGTCATGTATGTTATGTATGTTATGTATGTTATGTGTGTTATGTATGTTATGTATGTTATGTATGTTACGTGTCATGTATGTTATGTATGTCATCTATGTTATGTTTGTGATGTATGTTATGTATGTTACGTATGTTACGTATGTTACGTATGTTACGTATGTTACGTATGTTACATATGTTACGTATGTTATGTATGTTACGTATGTTACGTATGTTATACATGTTACGTATGTTATGTATGTTATGTATGTTATGTATGTTGTATGTTATGTATGTTATGTATGTTACGTATGTTATGTATGTTATGTATGTTATGTATGTTATGTATGTTATGTATGTTACGTATGGTACGTATGTTATGTATGTTATGTATATTATGTATATTATGTATATTATGTATGTTATGTATGTTACGTATGTTATGTATGTTACTTATGTTACGTATGTTATGTATGTTATGTATGTTACGTTGTTACGTATGGTATGTACGTTATGTATGTTATGTATGTTATGTATGTTATGTATGTTATGTATGTTACGTATGTTACGTATGTTATGTATATTATGTATGTTACGTATGTTATGTAT
>WBZZ01004336.1:35000-37500 GCA_019918135.1 Paulinella micropora | reverse complement strand
ATATGGGGGAAATTTAGGCAATTGTCAACATTTTCTAAAAAGCTAACAGGTAAAGCCTCCGCCGGAACTTATGATATTATTAATAATAAGTCACAAGTTATCGGAGGCTGTCAACAGCAGTTATAAACGGAACAACTACAAGTTATGACAGTTGATATTAATAAATTATCTAAACTGAAACTTGAAATGACTTGAATCACGTAGTAACGGAACTAAAAATAGAAGTGTAAACTTGAAATACAAACTTGAAGAAACTCAGTTTAACACAATATTGATAATTTGGTCAGGTACAGTATTCAATTCCGATACCGGACGGTCCGTAGCCCGTTTGCAACAGCTTAGCGTGCATTAACGGTCACGGTCAGTTTATGTATTAATATTAATATGTCACCCAATAAAACCGTCACCAGTTTGAAACTTTCACCTTGACACAAAATGCCGCAACTTCACTGAGAAGAAAAGTGATGGTGGCAATCATGATATTAATATCATCTCGTGACTCATTTCCATGATATTAATATTAATATCATCTCGTGACTCATTTTCTGTAAATTTGCTGTTTCCCGTACCCGGCGGCAGCCTATATATTATATCATTCCGAATGCTATGATAATACAGAACTTCGGAAGTCATGTTACTATGCTTTCAAAGCCGGATACTGCAGAGCTTGAAATGACATTTCATAATCGTAGCAGCTCAAATATTTGACAAGCCGATCCTGAACATTTAAATGAGTTTAGAGTTCGATGATTTGCTACAGGTCTGCCACGTCACAGTGAGTGTAGAGACGGTGAATAGCCACATAACTGGCTAGATAATGCAAAGAATTGTGACAGTCAGACACTGGCCGTGACCTTCCACACATCATTTGAGAAATTTTAAGCATGACGGAGTGTCCCTGATTGCCAGTTGTGGTCTTTGGCTTGCACATCCAGGCCAAAGTATTAATATAAGTACAGACAGGAGGATTAAAATTTTTCTTCTTCTTTCTTCTTTCTTCCTTCTTGCTTCTGCTTCTTCTTCTTCTTCTCTCTCTGTCTCTCTCTCTCTCTCTCTGTCTCTCTCTCTCTCTCTCTCTCTCTCTCCCTCTCTCTCTCTCTGTGTGTTTTTCTCTCCTGTCACCGTGAGGCGACAGGGGCTGGCTCTCGTTCTCTCGGTATGTATGAATATTTCAAGTTCTGCATACAACATACAAGTAATATGAATATGAACGCAGATCTGTTTACTTAGATATATACTAATCATCTAATGCACATCCTATGTCAAGCTTAGCAGAGCTGAGTGACAACGACAACCATCCTAACTTCAGTTCATTCCACTTCATTACCCAAAAATATCAGGTGTTGGGTGTGTAAGTGCCACCCCAGGCAAGGGTTTTCAGTGCTCAACCCGAAATTGCGCGAAACCCTGTCAAAATACCGCCAGTCAAAACAGGAGTCCAAAAATACTCTCTGTCAAAAGTACCTCCGGTAAAAATACGAATTTCGGGTGGTGTAGAAAAAACTCAGAAGAAGATAAAGAAGAAGAAGAAGAAGAGGAGGAGGAGGAGGAGGAAAACGAGGAGGAGGAGGAGGAGGAGGAGGAGGAGGAGGAGGAGGAGGAGGAGAAGAAGAAGAAGAAGAAGAAGAAGAAGAAGAAGAAGAAGAAGAAGAAGAAGAATTTGGAGTCGCCTGTTGTGATAAGCCTTTTCATTTGCTTGATCGGTCCTCATACTATTTTGAGTTTCAACTCTACCCTACGCGGAGAAACAGCTTTGTTGAGAAGCAGCTTTGCCCAACAAAAAATACTAACAGCGTGCCAGTATAGTTAGGATCAGCGCCAGGGTCTCAGTCATGCATCCCCTTGCCATAATTTTCCCCGTTTGTTCCTTAAGCAGCTGAACTCGGTCATGCATCCGGGGGCAAGGAGTCGCCGGATAATTACCCAGGTTGAGAAGAGCCAAAAACTGGACCCGATTACAAGCACACCGCAAAAATTGTCCGTTTTCATCGGCTTTTTTGAGCCCCCCTGTGAAACTCGCCGCAAATCACGAAGTCATTCAAATTTTGAAAAAATCGCAGAAGCTTGTCGTGATTTTGCCCCGTAGTTGTTTAAGTTCAGCTAAGCTCATCTGCAGTCATAATTTCATGATTTCCCCGCTGTTGCGTAAGTTTCAGCTAAGCTGATTGGCAGCGCCGCAGGACGGACAAGAAACTGCACTATCAGCTGGATTCGCCTGCGTGTATAAACAGAATAAATATATTTGTACGATATAAGAGTGTGCCTATATACGCACATATTTATATTTTACAAAACAAATATATAGGTATGTATGTATGTATGTATGTATGTATGTATGTATTACATAGAGTTAGGGTCAGGGTCAGAGTTAGGGTTAGGGTTAGGGTTAGGGTTAGTGTTAGTGTTAGAGTCAGACCTGAAACTGGTTAGCGCAGGCATATGTTCTAATTGGAATAGGCTAGGGCAAGTGTTAGAATAAGGATTAGGGTTAGGGCTAGAA
>WBZZ01004336.1:10000-12500 GCA_019918135.1 Paulinella micropora | reverse complement strand
ACCCTGACTGCACTCACTTCATCCCAGACATTATATCACTTACGGAATCAAAAATAACACCAGGTACACCACACACTCACTTCCCAATCCCAACATACACATCCTATCATACCACAGATGTGTCGGTCTACTATAAAAACGATATGCACATCACAATCTCTGAATCTAAAATCTCAAAAGCCTCTGGCGTAATCATGCAGATACACAGCACAGAACATAAAAATAATCCAATCCACACCATATTCCATATCTACAAAAGACCACTCTCACAATCCTACGACTGCACTTTCTTCCAAGAGCTCCAAAACTACATGCAAGGTATCCTCTCTGCCTCCCCACACACCAGCATCACGATTGTTGGTGACCTTAACCTTGATCTCTTGCGCCCTACAAAACAGGTATGTGACTTCCTTGCAATCAACAACCTCTTCACCACAATCAAAAATCCCACCCGCAAAGCAAAGAGCCATACATTGCTTGATGTTATCTTAACGACACTCACCTGCGATATCACATCTGATGTCTTACCTACATGCATCTCTGATCACCACCCCATCTATGCTATCTTTCACACCCCAATCACACATAAGAAAAATAATAATAAAATCCTAAGCAATAGGAAATATGAAGACAAGAAGGAAATAATAACAGAAGAAATAATTTATGAACTTAAGCAAGTTCTTGACCCAGAACTAAATAACGATACTCCTAATAATTATATAAATAAAATACATACAGCTATTAAGACAGTGGTAGAAAAGTATGAAACGCGTGTAAAGAAACGAAAATGGAAACCATGGTGCAATAATGAAATTAGAGTTATGATTAAGAAACAAAGAGAACTGCATGAAATAAAAATAGCATGCCCAGTTAAAAGTAATAGAACTAAGTATAATAAGCATAGAAATAAAACTAATAGAGAGATTAAGAAAGCTAAGAAAGCATACATGACTACCTTAATGGAAAAACTAAGTCACGATCCAAAAAAACGTATGAATGCGTTGAGAAAGCTGATCCCACAGACACAAGGTCTGAAGACCTCGCCCACCCAACTCCGCGTAGATGATAAGGTAATCACCGACCCCAAAGGTATTGCTAATGCACTCAACAGACACTACACGACGGTCGGCTCCAAGGTCAGTGCCCAAATCCCCCAAGAACATAAAGTAAGAGAAGAGGAAATAGACCTAACACAGAGAAAACTGCCTCCCTTTACACTCAAACGCATTTTGCAGGATGATGTAGTCGATACACTGAAAGCAATTAACAGAAACAAAGCAGAAGATATAAACAAAATAAAACCAGCCATCATGCAAGACCTTACAAAGTACATTGCCCCGATATTAACAACGCTCTTTAATAAAGCTATAGAACATAACCAATACCCTGATGCACTAAAAATAACTAAAGTTATTGAAATATATAAAGCTAAAGATAGAACGCTGCCTGAGAATTACAGACCTATCTCGCTACTGCCGATTATTGCTAAGGTCTTTGACACTATACTCAACAAGCAACTGATGGCCCACCTTACCAGGTACGACATCCTCTCCCGAACTCAATACGCCTTCCGACCACACTCGAACACAACAATCACTACACAAACCATCTTAAATCACATCCAAAACCTCAAAGGCCCAGGAAGGTATGTACTTGCTCTATTTATTGACCTATCGAAAGCCTATGACACCATAGATCATGAAACACTGATCCATAAACTACGAAATAATATAAATTTTAGCGATAACACCACTACCTTTTTTAAATCATACCTCACAAAACGATACCAAACAGTATTTACCCAATATGCTCGTTCTTATCCACGCAAGATCACACATGGGATCCCGCAAGGTAGCACACTCTCAACAACGCTCTTCATTCTATACATCAATTATATTATACTTTCACTAACACACGGGACAGTCTTTGCATACGCAGATGACACCACACTTATCATTGCTGCTAAGAATAAAGAACAACTCCAAGAGCAAGCACAAACTGATACAACGAACCTTGTCCACTATTTCTACAGACATAACCTAGTACCCAACCCCACCAAAACCACCTACACTATCTTCCACAAGCATGAACAGAAGGTGCAGCTCGACTTGACTATCGACGGCAAGAGGCTTCAACAAGAACGAAAGGTAAAAGTATTAGGTACAATCATCCCAAGCAACCTGTCCTTCCGTGAACATATACAATCTATTATATTCCGCCTTCAACCATTCGTCCAAATGTTTCGTTATGTGAACAGCCTACTTCCCACTCACATCCTCCTCCAACTTTACTATGCACATGTATACCCCCTACTTATGTATGGTATCTCTATATGGGGATCTGATGACTACAACACCATTATACATCCACTCATTATCATCCAAAAACGTATAGTCCGTCTGATATGTCTCAAATCATGGAGAACACCTACCAAGCCTCTTTTTGCCAAACTACGCTTACTCAACATACTTAACATGTATAAGTACAGCGTATGCATGGA
>WBZZ01004335.1:245000-251871 GCA_019918135.1 Paulinella micropora | reverse complement strand
TATTATTTATTTATTATTATTTATTATTTATTATTATTATTATTATTATATTATTATTATTTATTATTGTTAAAATTATTATTTTTATTATCATTCTTTTATTATTATTATTATTATTATTATTATTATTATTATTATTATTATTATTATTATTATTTATTATTCTGGAGGGGTGCACAAGATGGCACTCCACGGGAAGAGGAGGTGGTTGGGCCTCTCCCACGAAGGTGACCGCTTGGAGAGGGCGGTCACCGGGATATGCGCAACTCTCAACTGGGCATTTACTCGGTAGGGGTTCGGCCAGGCAGTTGTGGGGTTGTCTATTGGATTTTTGGTTGGCTCGTTTTTCTTGGCTGTTGGGTTGGGTCTGGTTTCCTGGTTAGCCCATTTTCGCCGAATTTCCTGCCGAGTAAATGCCTGGGGGCTTCCAGTTCCGGTTTGGTGATCTTGTTGAGGTGAGCATTGGGAGGAAACAGTACCGAGATGGGTTGAAGATAGGACTCACATTGAGCCGAGATGGGGCCGAGTTGGCCTGTTCCAACTCGGCTCCATTTCGGCTTCATGTTAATCCTATCTTCATCCTATCTGGGTTTTGTCTCCTCCCTATCTTCGCTTCTTCGGGGTTGCCTAACTGGAACACATGATGAGCGCACGTTGGAGAGGGGCTTCAGTCGGTCCTAATGCCTTGCCAGTGCCTTGCTGCGTTGCCGTGCCTTGCCCATGCAGTCACACCCTCCACCGTTGCATTTCTAACTGAGCAGCTTCGGCTGGGATTACTATACTTGTCTGTAAGACCCTATAGGTACCGCTAGGTTCGCGCCTTCTATACCCACGTGGGGAAGGAGTTTCAGCGGCACGCCGTCCGATCTGGCTCCACTCGGGGACACCCGTACCTCATGATGTGTATTGTTAGGAGCAGCTGAAAGTCCATAAGGCATGAGAGTAGAGGCGTTGGCGATGCGATGGAGAGTGTGTGTAGTGCGTGAGGCAGGTTCTGGTGACGCTGGGGGTGCTGGCGGGCGTCCAAGGGCACGAAGCGACGTGGCAGCATCCAGTGACACCGGCGAAAATGCGTGTAGTGTGTGTTGCAGATACCGCCGATGCTATTTGCATGGACGGGCGCTTTCCTCGGCGTAAAGAGGCGCGGCGGTGATGGCCAGCGACATTGGCCGTCTACTACTCTCAATGGATTACAAATACGCGAAGCACGGAGCTACCACTGTGGCCCTTATGGGACAAGGTAGAATCGCCGAAGACCTGGACAATCCCCGTGGGAATGCCTCTTCGACGGGCTCTGGCCCGATGTCCCAGGATGGGAGGATGAGGGCTCGCGTATATGACGGAATTCCTGAACCACGTGGAGAGGCTATCTTAGCTGCGCCTCATCCTTCCTCCCCAAACCTGGCACACGGGTCGGCGCTTCAACATAAGGCAAGCGGTGCTATATGGCAGATGGCACCGCCGCCTCGACGGTACCGGCGGGTAGATCGGTACGACAAGGACGGGCGTAATCTGATTGTCTGGGGCTCTCAGAACGCGCCAATCTACAGGAGATCGCCTCCAAAATGAGCGGTCTTGGTCTGGTGGTCCCGGTAATGGAGTGGCAAGGCCAGCGAATGTCTCGTCACCTGGAGCTGGTCTACGAGGATGATGACAGCAGGCAGACGGCGTTGCAGCAACTCAAACATCTCAAATTCTTCGGCAGAGGGGTCAATGTGGCCCTTGGGCGCAGGTTCAGGGACAGGGAACGTGTCCGAAGGCTTATTCGCATCCATCTGCGTGGGGAAGCGGCGGTCTGGAAGGAGGAAGCTGCGACGGGATATCGCGTCTTGCCTCTGCATGAAGAATGTGTTGATGATGTGCAGGTGGTGTCTTCGGAATTGGCTGCCGATGCACCTGAGTGTGTGTCTGAGTGTGCTGATGTGCAGGTGGTGCCCCTGCATTCGGCGGCCAGTGCAGTGGGGGACCAACCTGCGCAAGCACCTGCAGAGGGGGGCAGCACGAGGGCGGAAGCCAAGCGCGGCCGTCGGGTCCGGAAACGAGCCAAGAAGCACCGCTCCAAGCAGTTCGATGCCGGCTTCAAGCTACTCGTCGCGAGTCACAACTGGCAGGGTAAAACGGGATACGACAACGTAGGCACGGCGGAATGGGCATCATTCTACAAGCACGAGGGCTGGCTAGTCATCGGGGCTCAGGAGCACCGCATGGGCAAGAAGCAACTTTCCAAATGCAGCCTGGATGGATTCCGGATTTTTGGAAAACCTGCGGAGGTCAGCGAGAAAAATCGCTGCAAGGGTGGGGTTCTATTCGCGGTGGCTAACTTCCTTGGTCCGTATTGCAACCTGGTGTCAGCCCCCGTCGACCACCGGCAGCAAGTGTGGCTGCGTATCGCCTCGGGTGTTACCGGCGCTCAGGATATCTATGTGGGCAACGGCTACTTTCCCCAGGAAACGCAGGAAGAAGAGTCGTCAGAGGCGTATGCGGCCTGGCAGGCAGCTATAGCTTTTTTTGGAGCCAAAGGTCTTGTGGTCACGGTGGCGGATGCCAACGCGAAGCTCGGGCCGGCATGCAGCCGAAAAGAGGAGGGCATCGTCGGTCAGCACGGGGAGGCCGATGAAAAGGGAGCACCGGTACGTTCGGAGAACGGCAAGAGACTCGCGGCTGTCCTCGTCGCTACGGGCCTGCGAAATCTGAGCGGCTTCTCGTGCCCAGTGGAAGGGTCCTACTGGTGGTCCCGGCGTGAGCAGCGCGGCATGGGCACAGGCAAGCACCTCCTCGATTACATCTGCGCGTCGCCTGGCTTGGCATCTGGAGCAAAGTTCGGAGTATGCGAAGATGATCTTGATACGGACCACAAGGCAGTATGGGCCGAACTGACGTGGAGCGGCCAGCGCCGACCAAAGCGGGCTGGGAAACCTTACAGGTCCTTTCGTGTTGATAAGCTTATTGGTGCTGGTGTCTCGGGTAATGATCACGCTGCGAAGCAAGCGCTGGATTATCTACGCGACAAGTTCGATGACGTATTACAGCATTGCCTACAGAAGCTTGGAGTGCATCAGCTGCCTGAGCTTGACCTATCGGGTGGTGCCGACAGCCAACGGGTGGTAGATGACGTCACCGAGCGAGTGGCGCAGTCCTTCCGAATGGCGGCGCACCGGGTCCTTGGCTCCAGATGTATACGACCCCGTTTCACCAACAATTGGTTCGACGGGGAGCTAAAGGAGCTCATTCAACAGCGCCGGGAGGCCTACGCAGCATACAGGAGGGATGAATCGAATGCGGAAGCCCGTCTGAATTGGCTACGTCTCCGCAAGCAAATTCGGAAGGCAACTCGGGCCAAGAAGTCCGCCTCCTTCAAGCAAGTGCAGGAAGAAGCGGTCAAATGTCAACGCGAGCAATCCTCAAAGCGCTTTTGGCTACTCGCGAAGCGGCTTGGCGGGGCACGCAGAACGAAGGTCTCCGCGCCGGTGCAAAGGGAGGATGGCTCACTGGCGTGTACGCTGCCGGAAAAGGTCGCTCGGTGGGAGGAATTTCGGAAAAATTCGGTGAAGCCACGGGAAAATCCGGCAAGTGCGGCTGTTGTGGTGGAGTGCTGTGCAGAAGCAGGCTCGCTGGAGTGGGAGGAAGCCGAAGCTAAGCGGCAGTTCCAATGGAACGATCGCTTCAGAGATGAGGTGGCCCGGGCTATGAAGGAGCACGAAGTAGGTGAAGACACTTGCGAAGAGCTGGACAAGCCGTTCACACAAGAGGAGGTCCTTGCAAGGCAACGTGCCCTGAGTAACCACAAAGCTTGTGGCGAGGACAAAGTGAAGAACGAGATGCTCAAGTATGGCGGCGCCTACATCAATGGCTACTTAACGCAGTACTTCAACTGGATTCGAGAAGCCGAGAGGACTCCAAAAGCTTGGGGCAAGGGAATCATCGTCAATATCCCCAAGGGTGGGGATCCTACGGATCCTGACAACTGGAGGGATATCTCGATTATTAGTTGCCTTGGTAAGCTGTATCTGTCCTTATTAGCTACTCGTCTAACGCTCTTCGTGGATGGCCCGGATAAGCTACGTCCAGAGCAGGGAGGCTTCCGCCCGGGGCGTCGCACTACGGATCAGGTCTTTACCCTTTGGCAGAGGTTGAAGGGGCGTCAGCAGCAGAAGCGGGAGTCGTATGCCCTGTTCGTCGATCTACGCAAGGCTTTCCCGTCTGTTTGGAGAGATGGCCTATTTGAGAGGCTCTGGAAGCTGGGTGTAAGGGGCAAGTTCTGGCGCACGCTACGCAGGTGCTACGAGCAGACTTCGTCGCGAGTGCTAGTTGATGGAGTACTCACCCCCGAAGTACTGGAGGGTGTAGGGGTCCAACAGGGGTCCCCTCTCTCTCCCACACTCTTCAACGTCTTTATGGATGAGCTGTGTGATCGGCTGGCGAGTGCCCTCAAGATCACGGATGTGAAGCGGCTGAACGACATCAAGGCACTTCTATACGCGGACGACGTGGCCCTCATCGCTCACAGTCGCACCGAGCTCCAGAAGATGGTCAATGTTGTGGCCAAGTTCGCGGAAGATTACCGGCTGGAAGTCAACTTGAAGCCAGGCAAGACGGAAATCATGCCCATTTACACGTCGAGCAAGGCGAAACGACCAAGTATCAGGGAGCGAGGTGAGCCCGTGGTGTGGTTTCGCGGCCAGAAGCTTTGTGTCACCAGTCAGTACAAGTACCTGGGAGTGGTTATCACCGACGACCTGAAGTGGAAGGAGCAGGCCCTACGGGCTACGCGTGTCACTGAAGTCGCCACCGCAGGTTGGTACTCTTTGTGGTGTGCAGGTGAGATACAAGCTAGGTATCGTCTCATGTGCTGGAATCAACTTGTGGGGGCCAAGCTGAAGTACGCCTTCGATGTCTGGCGTGCCCCCGTATCGCAGCTCACCAAGCTGGAGGCAGCAATGCTGCGCCCCATGAGGATGATTCTCGGCATCAGCCCTAAGACAAGCAAGTGGATTACACTCTTTCTGGCGCGCTCTTTGAGTGCGGAGCGTTTGCGGCGGGCGGCGCAACTGAAGTTCTATGGACGGCTGCGTGTTCTACCGGAGAAGCGATTTCCTGTCATCGCATCTCAAGTCAAATCCGACTGGACTGCGAAGGCCGAAGGCGCTATCAGGGACTCAATGGATCTACAACAAGGGCTTCAGGAGCTCCTAAATAGCTCAGAGAAGGACCTCGAGGGTTGGAGTTCGACTGTGGACAAGTGGGCCCTTCAGCAGGACGTCAAGATGGTGCAGCAACTGATGTGGGACAAGCGAGAGGCAGGCAGCGATCTTACTGATGGCCTGCGAGTCATCCTAAGACAAGTCTTTGGAACTAAGGAGTTCCCAAGATGGGTAGCCCTTGATGATGCGCATTATAATCTGCTTCGGAGAAGGTTGCTCAGCTGCAACAACCGCCTTCGGTTGTACCGCAGCAAGTTGGTCAGTGGCAGTCCCCTCGCTGCTTCTGTTGTCATGATGATGTCAATGAGTCCCTTGCGCACTTCTTATGGGATTGCCCCATGCATGAGGCGAGACGTAAGCAGCTGTTGCTGAGTATGCAGAGGCTCGGTGGCATGGCTGTGGGGGGTGCTGAGGGGGATGGAGGGAGTGGGGAGGGTGGTGAGGTCGTAGGCGGTGAGGTTGTGGTGGAGGAAGTGTTGCTTGGGCGGGAGCGGGAGGGCTCTGTGCGGCAGGGTTGGGATGATATGTCGCCTGTGGATCAATCACGATTGTTTTGTAAGTTTTTTCAGGGGAAGTCGCGCTTCCGCAGTAACTTTAGGCTTGCTGCGTTGTTAGGGGTTACAGCGTTGCGTCCCCCTCCAAAGTTGGATGTGTTGTTTGGATCATATGTGTCTGAGTGTTGGTCTGCTAGGGAGGGTAAAAGGGAGGAGCTTGGGGTGGAGGATGGGGGCGAGGAGGTGATTGACCTCACTGAGGTTCCATCAGCTTCTGTCCCACCCTCTCCCCAAGTGACGTTGATGTTGCGCGGCGCGGCCGTCCGCGCAGTGTGGACGTCCTGGCTAGAGAGAGGGGTTCGGGAGCGCAGCGTAGTGTCTCCGAGTTCTTCTCTTCAGCTAACACCCTCGCATCTAGCTCTTCATGCACTTCACAGCCCCCATCTGCTCCTGCTGTTGCTGTTGCTGCTATGTCTGTTTGGTGTTCTGACTATGCGTTGGGATCGGCTGACCCCGGTGACCCAATGGAGGCACATGTCCAGGATCTGGATCTGATGCTATAGTCTGAGGAAGCCTATTATTATTATTATTATTATTATTATTATTATTATTATTATTATTATTATTATGGAGGGGTGCACAGTATGGCACCCCACGGGAAGAGGAGGTGGTTGGGCCTCTTCCCACTGGTTTCGAGGCTATGTCGTTGTGTTGGCTCCGAGGCTATGTTGTTGTGTTGGTTCCGAGGCTATGTTGTTGTGTTGGTTCCGAGGCTCTGTTGTTGTGTGGGTTCCGAGGCTATGTCGATGTGGGTTCCGAGGCTATGTTGTTGTGTTGGTTCCGAGGCCATGTCGTTGTGTTGTTTTTTATAAGACATACACCACGTGGGATCAAAGGGGTATTTACATTCCGCGATCTAGGGGTGGTGACGGGTTTCGAGGCGTCCCAGATACTTACCACAAAACGTCCTCATGCGCTGGCAGACCGCATGAAATGTCTGCTACCCCTGTGAGTACCTCCATGCGGGACCTACCCAGTCTCGTGGAGCTCTCACGCGGGGAAGATCAATCATTTGTAGTTGATTTCCTGCAAGGTACCCGACACTGTGCGGGTAGTAGGGACTTCCTTTTGGGGCCTTCTATGCAGGATGGTTAGAGTCACTCTTCCCTCCCCAAC
>WBZZ01004335.1:230000-237500 GCA_019918135.1 Paulinella micropora | reverse complement strand
ATGGCCTTTTGGCTCAGCAATTGGCAGGAGATACACTATTATTATTATTATTATTATTATTATTATTATTATTATTATAGCCCAGGACCCAGCAGACACCAGATTGTTATGGGTGGGGTTTCGAGGCAGCTCTAGCAACCGCGCTTGGTGTATGCACTTGCACATTCGGTGACGTCTTGCAAGAGGTTGCTGGGACTGCGGAATAACCTCGGCTTAGTGCAGTCTTGCCCTCAGGAGCTCCATCGGTGGCCCCGATCATCAGGCGAGAGACTGACACGGGGGGGTGGAGGACCTCGAACAAGGGTATTGGAGGCTTATGTCCGTTGAGGATATGCCATTATTATGTCCGTTGAGGATATGCCATTAGCTGCATCAGTACGCCCCAGATATATTATTATTATTATTCTTATTATACACCGTGATAGCCCAGTGGTCAAGTTCTACCATCTGGGCCCTGTCGCCAGTTCGATTCCCGTCGGTGCCACCAGTATTTTCATTGAACATACCGGTCTATTTCTGGACCAGTATTTTCATTGAACATACCGGCCCGTCTGGAAGTGTTGGAACTGCCCTTGCGGGGGTGTCATTAGAGCTTATCGTCAATTCTTCGTACTCCCCTCACGGGTGAGACGATGGAGGCGCATGTGCAGAAATGCATCAGCCATTGACAGAGAAGCACTATTATTATTATTATTATTATTATTATTATTATTATTATTATTATTATTATTTTGGGGGGCACCAATACATGTTTGGGTGTCACCGCCACACGGCGGGGTTGGGGCCGTTGGCAGCTTTTTATGAGGGGTACATAATCAGTGCTCCACTGATTCATGAGACGGAAACTTTTACTGAGAGAAGCTCTCTCACCACGCTCACGGCTCTTGGCTCGGGGTGGCCTCTGGTATCACTCGGGGTGCGGGGGGTGGGGGTTATCTGAGGGAGGGGGTTGGGCTCAGTGGGTCACTGGACAGGTTGGTTAACTAAACTACTGTCGGTATGAGTGGGAATGAAGGCGACAGGCTCCACACATTTCCACAAGCCTTGAAATCACTCAACTGCCACAGTAGCGACTGCCTGGACGCGAGGCTCCTGACTCACCCTCTCTCCCAGAACCCCTCGTGCTCACTTTGCGGATGCCATGGGGATGCTCTGGCGGAGGGTCGGGACGTGTTGGGTGCATGTGACCGGGCCTGTCACTTAGTGTTCTCGGTAGATGACTCTTTTGTAGCTTCTATCGGACGCAGGGTGGCTTGCCACGACACCTCAACGATGCATAGTACGTCACGTCTCTGACCTGGTTACGGGGGCGGGTAACTGAGGCGGGTTCCTGAAGGCTGGTTACGGAAGCTATGTTATTGTTGTTGGGTTCCTGGCTGCTATGTTATTGTTGTTGGGTTCCTGGCTGCTATGTTATTGTTGTTGGGTTCCTGGCTGCTATGTTATTGTTGTTGGGTTCCTGGCTGCTATGTTATTGTTGTTGGGTTCCTGGCTGCTATGTTATTGTTGTTGGGTTCCTGGCGGCGTACATGTTTATGCTTTTTTAAGGGTTGAGCTTTAAATAACCCCACTCGGGTCTTCTTTTATCGAGCTCACCACTCGGTGGATGGAGGCCTGGGGTAGACTTATACGATGTTTTTGATGCTAGGTTCCGTCTCCAGGGATTCGACTGGCATCGCTGCTTTGCCTCACCGCACTGCCTCACCCACACATCCACGCTGGCACACTGTTTCTCCTCTTGCTCTTGTACCTATGTCGCACACAGCTATGAGCTCACGCCGATGAGTGGTTGTGACGAGGTGCACCCAGCTGGATTGCGGGCGAGCCACGGCGGCCTCGCTCTCGCTCGCTCTCTCTCTCTCTCTCTCTCTCTCTCTCTCTCTCTCTCTCTCTCTCTCTCTCTCTCTCTTTTTTTTTTTTCTTTTTTTTTTTTTTTTTTTGTTTTTTTGTTGTTGTTGTTGCTTTGCTTTGCTTTGCTTTGGGCGAGGCCTAGCTTTCACATGGGCGGGCTGAGCCTATGAGGGGCGCACGATAAGCGTTCCATTGATTTATGAGACGTGTCCCAATTACTGAGAGTAACTCATGTGAGTTGCTCATCATACTCATGGCTCTTGGCTCGGGGTGGCCTCTGGAATCACAAGGGGTGGACACTGGGAGAGGGGGTTGTGTTCAGAGGGTCACCGCGAAGGATGGTCAACCAAACTACTGTCGGTCGGAGTTTGTACGAAGGCGAGAGGCCCTACACCTTACCACAAGCCTTGAAACGACTAAATGACCAAAGTAACGACGGACCGGAGCGGGGCTCCTGGCTTACCCTCTCTCTCAGCACTCTTCGTGCTCATCCTGCGGATGCCATGGGGTTGCTCTGGCGGAGGGTTATGGGGTGGTGGGTACACGTGCACGGGCCTGTCACTCGGTGCTCTCGGTAGATGACTCACTTGCAGCGTTTATCGGACGCAGGGTGGTTTGCCACGACACCTACCTCGATGATGCACAGCGGGTCTGCCTCGTGCCTGGTTACGGATGCAGGTGAGTGTTTGTGTGTATTCCTATACATACGTACACGTATGCTTTTTAAGGGTTGAGCTTTAAATAACCCCACCTGGGTCCTCATTTATCGAGTTTACAACTCGATCAATGCGGCACCGGGGTCCCATACCACTTATGTCAGGTTCTTATGCGAAGAGCGCGGCCGCTAGTGCTGGCCCTATGGGTCAAGGCGGTAATCCTTCAGGTTTAGACGTTCCCCGTGGGAGTGCGCCTGCGGGTGGCGATGGCCACTCGGCCGGGGTGGGGTGGTCGAGTGCTCGCGTACCTGACGGGCAACCTGAATCACGTAGAGCCAGCAATCCTGCTGCATCTCGATCACCCTCCCCAACCTCGGAAGAGAAGTCACGTCCGGAAAGGTCTGGTCACGGCGTGTGGCAAGCGGTACCGCCACCGAGGAGGTGGCGGAGGAAGGTACGAAATGAGCTGGATAAGAGATGTTGCATAGTATGGGGGCTATCGCATGTCTCTCAGACAGTGGTCATGGCGCGAGAGCTCCGAATTCTCGGTCTCGGGGAAGTCGAGGTGGAATTCGCGGGCAGAGGTAGTGGGCGACATTTGCGGATTAAATGTGCGTCTTGTGAGGAGGCGGAGAAGATGGTGCGGCTGCTGCGGGAGCGTAAGTTCTTCACGGGAAAGGTTCACGTTGCGACGGGTAGGACTTTCCGGGAAAGAGAGAAGCAGCGGGCTGCACGGGGGGGTGCCCAGTATGTAGAGATGCAGAAGGAGCTTCGCAAGCAGGGATTTGGCTACTGGGTGCTCGACGTGGAAGTCGACGAGCCCCAGGGCGAAGCCTCAAGCGGTGAATCTCCCTTGGCGGAGTGGGGCGGGATGCGGGAGCTGGAGGAGCTGGGGCGGAGGGTGCAGGATGGGCCGTGGAGGGTGGCGGAGGGCTCCAGGCGGGCTCAACCGAAGCGCAGGCATCGGCATCAGCTTCGTTCTTCCCAATTTGTGAAAGGCTTTCCACTGAGGGTGGCCTCACATAATTGGCAAGGCAAAGTGGGTGCGGATAGCCCAGGCTTTGGGGAATGGCCGGAGCACTACAAGGAGCGAGGCTGGGTGATCGTCGGAGTCCAGGAGCACAACCTATCGTCGCAGAAGGTGGAGAAGCTCCAAGTCGACGGCTTCGCAGTCCTCGGCAAAGCGGCTGCAACTGGTGCGGGCTCGCGTCTCTTGGGGGGAGTCTTGACGTTGGTGGCCAACTATCTGGCACCGTGCGCTACCATTGTACAGGCGCCTGTTCCACACCCACAGCAATTGTGGGTGAGGCTGTCGTCTGGGAGCGCGACGGCGTCGGATGTGTTCGTCGGCAACGGCTACTTCCCCCAAGAAAATCAACGAGAGGAATCTATTGCAGCCTATGAGGCGTGGCAGGCGGCCGTCTCCTACTTCGCCACCAAAGGTCATGTGGTTACGGTTGGTGATGCTAATGCTAAGCTGGGGCCCGCCAGAATAGCGCGGGAGGAGGGAGTGGTGGGCCTCTTTGGCGAGATAGATGGGAGGGGTAGAGGGGTTAGGAGTGAGAATGGTGAGTTGCTGGCTGCGATGCTTGTTGCCACGGGGTTGCGCAATCTCAGTGGGTTTTCGCAACCACGGGCGGACAAATATTGGTGGTCTAGGCAGGAAAATGTAGGTGGACGAAGGCATCTACTGGATTACATCTGCGTCTCTTCCGAGCTGGCGGAGGAGGCAAGCTTCGGCGTCGACGAGGTAGACCTTGATACCGACCACAAAGCTGTGTGGGCGGAACTGGTCTGGGGGGGACAGCCACCCCCCAAAAAGCAGGTAAAGAGGTACAAAGCATTCAAGGCAGAGCGCTTGATAGGCAGGGTAGTTGAGGGTAAGGAGAGTGAGCTGTCTAAGCTTAGGTTGAAGTACGACGAGACCTTTGCAGCTGGTATATCGGGGCTGTTGCCAGATGGCCTCCCAGATCTATCAGCAGTGGAGGACCCGGATGAGCTTCAGCAGGAGGTAGATAGGGTCGCTAGCTTAGTGGTCCGAGCTTTCACGGGCGCAGCCGTGAAGGTCTTGGGAGTTCGGGTGATTAGGCCAGGGTTTACTAATGCATGGTTTGATGAGAGTCTTAGGGAAGCGATTGCGCGACGGAGAGAGGCATACGGCCTCTGGCGAAGGAATGAGGCCAACCGAGAGGCCTGGCAAAGATATAAAGAAGCGAGGAAGGCGGTCAGAAGGTTATGCAAGGAGAAGAAGGAGCAAGCGTGGAAGCGGGTCCAGAATGACACCGCTGCCAACTTCAGGAGCGCTACCATGGCCACGTACTGGAAGCTGTCAAAGCGTTTGGGCGGGGTTCGGCGGTCGAACGCTTCTGCTCCTGTTCGGAAGCCCGATGGCACTCTGGCATGCACACTCCGGGAAAAACTACAAGAATGGGAAGAATACCGCCGACGTATGGTGGTCCCCAAAGAAAACCAGTTTTTGGAGGATGCATGTGTAGAGGAAGTCGGTTCTGATGAGGAAGCAGCGCGGATTGAGCCCGAGCGGAAGGCCCGCGAAACCTTCCAGTATAACGACAACCTGCGCGACCAATTCGAGGCCATGGCGCAAGCCGAGGAGATCCGGACTGAGACGGGCCCGCTGGACTATGATTACACCGAGAAGGAAGTGGAGCTCTGCCAGGAAAATCTCCAGAATCACAAAGCGTGCTCACCGGATAAGATCAAGAACGAGATGCTCAAGTACGGAGGCACGCGGATTGTGAGCTTTCTGGTGCGCTTCTTCAACTGGTTGAAATCGTGCGAATACACCCCCAGCGACTGGGGCAAAGCGATTATCGTCAACATCCCAAAAGGAGGCGACCCAACCGATCCGGAAAATTGGAGAGACATCGCGATTCTGAGCTGTCTGGGTAAGATGTATCTGTCCCTTATGGCGGCGAGGCTTACGGCTTTCATCGATCAGCCGGGCAGGCTTCGCCCAGAGCAAGGTGGGTTCCGGCCAAAACGTAGTACGGGGGACCAGATTTTTGTCCTTAAGGAGCGTCTGCGCCTTAGACAACAAGCTGGCCTCCGTTCTTTCGTTTTGTTCGTGGATCTGAGAAAGGCATTCCCGACGGTTTGGCGGGCCGGGTTGTTTCAGAGGCTAACCCAGATGGGGGTACAGGGCAAGTTCTATCGCATTCTGCGGCGTTTTTACCGAAGAACGTCATCGCGAGTGCTAGTCGATGGCGAACTCACTGGTGAAGTGCTGGAAGAGATGGGAGTTCAGCAAGGGTCGCCGTTGTCACCGTCGCTGTTCAACGTCTTCATGGATGAGCTAACGGTCCGAATCGCGAAAGAGTTGGAGATCGAGGACCTCAACCGCATCGAAGACATACGGACCCTGCTTTACGCCGACGACGTTGCGGTAATTGCGCATAGTGTCACGGAGCTTCAACAGATTGTAAATGTCGTGGCGACATTCGTGGAGGACTATCGGCTTGAAATCAACCTGAAACCGGGCAAGACGGAAGTCATGCCGATATACGGGCACGCCAAGTCAAAAAAGTCGCCCCCATGCGTGAGGTTCCGGGGCAAGGTTCTCAACGTCACCGACCACTACAAATACCTGGGAGTTCTGCTCACGGACACCCTCTCCGATAAACCGCAAGCGAAGCGGGCGGCGGAAATCACTGTAGCGGGAACGGCTGCCTGCTACCCCCTCTGGATTGCCCATGAAGTTCCAGCGCGTCTTCGGCTGATGAATTGGCAGCAAATGGTTGGCGCAAAGTTGCTTTACGCATCAGCTTTTTGGGATCTGCCGGGCGCCAACAAGCTGAGTAAGCTGGAGGGCGCGTTGGTAGCGCCCCTGCGGGTCATCTTGGGTGTTGGTACGCGCACAAGCGGCTGCATCACCAGGGGTTTAGGCCGCACGCCGAGTTTTAGCATCCTTGCCAAGGCGGCCCGGCTTCGGTTCCTAGGGCGCATCGAGTTACTGGGCAACACAGCGCTAACACGCAGGCTTTACAACACGGGTCGGTGCAAATGGAAGGAAGATACGGAAAATTTGATCTTAGCAGATCACAGGCTGCGGGAGGGCTTGGATGCGCTCAAGCGGGTCGTGAACGAAGATGGCACGGTAGATGATAAGGACTGGCGGGCCGCTCTGGCGAACTGGAACGAGGTGGTAAAGCAATGGTCTGTCCGGCAGGAAGTAGCTGGCTGGGAGCGGCAGGCTAAGCCCTCTGATGGGCTTAGGGTGCTGCTTAGCCAGATGTCTTCCCGCTCTGCTTTCCCACGTTGGCGGGCGCTGGAGGGGGGAAGTCACAACCTTATCAGAAGGCGATTGTTGAGCTGCAACAATCGCCTTCGCCTCTACCGATCCAAATTTGGCTCATGCTCGCCGGACTGCTCAAGCTGTTTCGCCTTGTGTGGCACTGAGGTTAACGAGTCGTTACGTCACTTCCTGCTGCATTGCCCAACGTTTGCGAGCTCTCGTGAGGCACTGTTTAAGTTTATCGATGAGGCGCAAGCCCGGCAGCCCCTCATGCTGAATCGAGGAGGGCTTTATCACAGGGAACTGCGGGAGGCAGAGGAGGAGATGAGGCTCTTCAAAGAGGAATGGCTGAAGGGGGAGGATGAAAAGATGGCGGCGATGCTCGGCGTTTTGTTTATCCCTGTCCCAGAAGAGGTGGAGGAGGAGTTTGGAAGGTTTGTTGCCACCATCTGGAAGGAGTGGGAGGAGTTGGAGGCGCAGACCAGGGAGGCAGAGGGGGCGGAGGAGGAGGAGGAGATGATCGACCTCACGGTCGTTCAGGAGGTGGGTAGAAGGAGGGGAAGGCCTAGTCAGGTAGAATGTCTGGCTAGATCTGTTGTAGGTGGAGGTCAGCGCAGCGTCGCGGACTTCTTCTCGGCAGATAACTCCTCTCACTCCTTGCACCCACTTGCACATGCACAGCACGCTCATTTGCACATTGCACTGCCAGTCGAGTCTTTGGAGCGGAGCCGCATCACCGAA
>WBZZ01004335.1:182500-222500 GCA_019918135.1 Paulinella micropora | reverse complement strand
ACAGGATAGATAGATAGATAGATAGATAGATAGATAGACATGTTTTTACGTAGACCAGGGTCTTGGACTAGTAAAGCTACTTATTATTATTTACTTCCGTCGTTGCAGGATTAAATGCTACAAATGCTACAAGCAAAGACTGGCCTACTGCCCCGAGCACTCAAACTGTAACTATCACAGGCACAGGTCGACTAGAATTAGTTATCGATTGTAGAGATAATCATTATCATTGTAACGTTGATGTAGTGGAGTGTTCAGTGCAGCACGATGACTTCCTTGGCCGACGCTTGTTTGCTGATGCAAACGATTTTTATACTATGTCTTTCTTACCAGCTGCGTGCTTTGTTTGTTTTTCCCTTCCATTCTCAGCTTTTGCCTATGCTACCAATATTACCTCGTACATGATTTTTTCATGTTTCCATTTTTTCTTTTCAAGTGCTGATGTTGTGAGGTTTGATCTGTTTGATTTTTGATATCAGTGTATTTGTTTATTTAATTTATTACAATGATCATATCAGTGTACCGAAGCAACCTATTACTTATCCACCTAGTAAGATATTTAAATTTGTCAATTGCATGCATACGTACATGCATACATCCATACAATGAAGCTTCTTCGCTGGCTGGTGTCAGGTTTCATGGCCGGTCGTTATGAAGCAAGACGGCCATATGGCACGCTTTTATTCGATGGCAACGGTGTCAACGAGAACGTTACCCATCTCGTCACCTCGTGGACGGTAGAGTGCGCATACAGGATTGATGCGCGCATACTTAATACGCACAACATGAATGCAACCAAAGCTCAATCACAGTTAAGCGATCTTGTCATATCCTACGATTGAAGCTCGGAAAGCTGCTTTAGTGCAGACAGATTTCGCAGATGTGATAAAATGCAATACAGATATGAGTATTTTACATCACATCATATCATGTCATGTTGTAATATGGTGTGTTTGTTTGCGTGTCTGAAAAAGGTGCTGTTAGGGAAATGCGGCGTCAGCGATGGCTCTGCACTATGATATTAAATGGCATTGCCCAGCTCTTACAAAGCAACACAGCTCAGGCATGGATGTCCAAACAAACTATGTGAGCATCATCTGTATTGTTCTTGGTGCTCAGGATAATGAAATTGTGCTTTCGCAACCTCGAGGCTTTGGAAGCGGCCGGAGATTCACCGTGGTCGAAGCAAAAGTGCCTTGGTGGAACGCTACAAACCCACTTGGTCAGTCCAGCATTGTACTAATAATAATTTCAGGCTTCCTCACACTAATAATTGGCATCAAATCCAAATTGGCTTGCTGCGTCACACAGCTGCTATTGCTAACATCGACATTAAGCTTGAGGCCGTACTCATAATCTACGCTTGCATAAACAATTTTTATCCGACCGTTTGTATTGCAGGTAATGGAGTGATCCGAGTCACCACGGCGGGAGATAACTACACGATTGATTACAGAAGACCACGGATTGTAGCTATTGTTCCTAACTCAGGCCCAACAAGTGGGCGTCAGAATGGAAGTTCAATAGTTGTCACTTTGGTATCCCATCTTGATCACTGTGTAACAGCCAACCGCCAATTGTAACCACCCTCTTGCGACAGCTTTTGCTTGAACAACGGGAAATTTTACAATTCATTCTGTATAGAAAACCAAGATCAACAGTCATATCAAGGGAGCTCGATATGAATCATTCCTGTTCAAACTACTTATCAAAAGCGTCCTGAATTTAAAGTCGCACTTTTATTTCACTAACAACCACTTGTTAAAAAATTTACTATACGTATTTGGTCATTGCTGTCGTTGTAACATATTTTGTTATTGGTCTTGTTGCTGCTTCTATAAGTGTCTGTTTGCCTGTTTGTGTGGCACGGGGTGTGGCGTGTGTGTGAGTGTGTGTGTCTGTGGGGTGGGTGGGTGTGTGGGTGTGTGTGTGTGTGTGTGTGTCTGTGGGGGGGGGAATGTCATGATCGTTGCAAATCGCCTCGTTCAACTTTTTATGGCTTTGTTTGACAGGTTGGCACTGATTTTTCCATCGACAAGAAAGTGTTTTGGCGAGGCGTGCAAGTGGTTCCTTTAACCTGGACAGACTTTTCCATTACCCTAAGCATGCCAGCTGGAACAGGTCTAGCATGGTGTTACTTGGCGTCCATGCTAACTGCGCATTGCACCACAATGCGTTGGTGTTTTTGTTGTGGTTAAAGTTTATTCTGTTGTACAATAAATACATATATTGCCGCAGTTATTGTACCATTATATGATGTTTGCTGATAAGTCATTCTTGAAGTTATTTCCTGCTGTCTTTTATGTTGTCTCATGTTTAACTGATATCGGTTTCCATTTCAACATGCTTATTCTACTTTACTTATCGCTCTTGCTTTTGTTGACCGTGGCATGTCTTTGCTTGCGTTGTTGCTTCGTCAAAAGATTTGGTGATCTTTACCGTTGCTATCAGTAACGCTGTTTTTATCGTCGATTTGAAGCACAGGCATTGCGCATAAGTTAACAAGTCCCTTTATTTCTACCTAATCTATAAAAGCTGAGTTTTCTTGCTTTTCTTCTCTCTCTCTCTCTCTCTCTCTCTCTCTCTCTCTCCAAATTCTAGTGGTTCAAGAATGTGACAGCCATGGTTCCCCTAAGGGGCCTTTCAACCCTCCTGCTCCCTGCTGACATCTATCTTCTTCTCCCTCTCCTCCCCCCCCCCCCCCCTCCCCCCTCTCATTGATTGAGCTGTTCCTTTCCTTTGCATTTTTTATGCTGCCTCTCAAACACCCAGACGTATTTCTTTTGTTTTTTGAAGTTTCTCTTCCTTCCAACATGCGCAATCTTGTGCATCGATATTTTCTGTTGATGGTCGTGAATCAACAGGCAAAGTCAATGTGACCGTCCTTGCCGATGATGATGACAATTCCTTCTACCAGGATACAATACAGTTCAACTACAGCAAGCCATCTATAGACTTAGAAACGGTAGGCTTGCTTTTCTAAGTAGACTAAGTCAACTCTAACGTGAAGTTACTACATGCTTTTGCAAGATTCAGCACAATTTCAAAACTGATCTGTTTAATGAGTGGTATGTTGGGGAATTTTGCAAGCTTTGAACTGCACATTTTCAGTAAAAAAAAAAGCAAAAGTAGTTAAATATATTAAGAAGGTCGCTAGGCTTCTTCTTTGTTGTATTGTACTTTGGCTGGGGAAAATACTGCAATCACATGCTTTGCATGCAGTAGCTTAGTAAAGATCTAGATCGTCATCTTTGTTTACAACTGATGTACGAATGTTGCAGGTCGAATCTAAGTTGGCCAGCGATACTCTCACCATCGCAGGAGCAAACTTTGGACAATGGTTCGACAGGGTTGAAGTTACGGTAAAATATCTTGCGATATATCATTCGTCGCAAATGATCGCATATGTACATAAAGCTATTTCTTTAGTTTGATTGCCATGCCATTCACATGCTGTGAATATAGTCAAACCTTAAAGTCTAAGGAGGAATCGAACCAGAAAAATTAATATGCGTTTTATTATTCCTTTTAAAATATGTTATTTCTTTTGAAACTATATGCAAAATATGCGAAGGCGGCGGCAAACGTGACTCCATAAAGTAAGAAGAAGGCGGGGACAAGAGGAAGGAGGGAGGAGAAGGAGGAAGAGGAGGAAGAAGAAGAAGAAGAAGAAGAAGAAGAAGAAGAAGAAAGAAGAAAAAAAAAAAAGAAGAAAAAGAAAAAGAAAAAGAAGAAGAAAAAGAAGAAGAAGAAGAAGAAGAAGAAGAAGGAAGAGGAGGAAGAGGAGGAGGAGGGAGGAGGAGGGAGGGGGGAGGGAGGAGGAGAGGAGGAGGAGGAGGAGGAGAAGAAGAAGAAGAAGAAGAAGAAGAAGAAGAAGAAGTAGAAGAAGAGCAAGTAGGAGAAAGGAGGAAGAAGGAGGGGAAGGAGGAGGAAGGAGGACAGGAAAGAAAGGGAGAAGAAGTCCTCTTTTGTTTTTTCTTTATTGTTTTTCTTGTTCTTATTGTTATTGTTATTATTCGTGTTCTTATTCTTATTTTTATTCTTATTCTCATTCTTATTTTTTTTCTTATTCTTTTTGTAATTCTTGATCTTGTGCTTGTTCTTGTGCTTGTTCTTATTCTTGTTCTGCTCTGGCTTCACCTCCAGGAATCCGTAAGTCAAAAACTGGACAAAACTATGACGGAAAAAGCAAGCGAAGAAAGTTTGTTGACTCTTAAATCACGTGAAGAAACCCAGAAAGCTATCGTATGATATCTGTGACAGATCGGAGGAAGCATTTGCACGATTCTCAGCGTCAATCACTCACAGATTACATGCGCAGTCCCCATGGGGTCTGGTAACTTAGCCACGTGTGCAAAGTGAAAGCTAAAACACGGTAGCAAATTGACGCTAAAACACGGTAGCAAATTGCAAGACTATATTTCGGTACTTTCAATCAGCCCTGCCCAGTAGTAACATGGCAGTGTCATTGATCTTGTCCATTTTGATCGTTGCTACGCATGCATGCGAATGAAAGTTAACATGGTTGTTCACGTTATCTCTCGAGGTCGTTTTTCTTTCCCTTCCTCAACACTATTATTTCATGACACATCAATTCTTCAAGAATGCATGGCTTGTATGTGCATACGTATAATATTTGATCTGTAGTAAGTGGATACTCATTCAGGTCCATATTCTGGCCTAAAGTTAGACTTCAGACTTCTCCAATCTTGAATTGCAGTAAATTGTAGTACTGTGGCTGTGATAGTTTCAATGACGATGGTCTTCTTATGATGATGAACAGAAACGCAGTCTTTGCGTGTTACTGTGGACGGACTTGCGGATGAGTCGGGCGCGCTATTTTCCTACGCCTCTACTTCGCATTCCGTGACCGCTAGTATTTCTGTATCACCTGCACATAGTATTACGCCTTCTGCAACCCAGGCCGTCGCATCCCCCTCTATTTCAACTTCAGAATTCGTCAGCATTTCTACATCAGCCTCGAGCTCCATTATGTCCACACCCTCTTCAAGCCTCTCTGCTTGCCTTTTTGACACTTCAACACCTTCCACAAGCATGACCGCAAACTTCTCTTCACCTACTGCGAGTGCGTCTATATCATCCTCCGATACTCCCAACCCCTCTTCAAGCCCTTCTGCTTCCCTTTACAATACTTTCACAACTACTGCGAGCATGTCTACCTCATCCTCTAATGCTCCCCCCCTCTTCAAGCCTCTCCGCTTCGCTTTTCGATACACCTTCTGCAAGCACATCGGGATCTGGATTTGTTGCCATTTGGGCATTCCCGTCGGTATCCTATTACACTTTGATTCACCATATTTATTATGCTTGAAAAATAATTTGACAACTTGTACACAAAGCCTGTTTTCCATGTTTCAATATTGATGATTTGTTTTACTGCCATTGCTCATTGGTTGAGGATTGATTTTTGCTATGAAAAAATCGTGTTGGCAGGTTGCAGCAAGCCCTACGCAGTCGAAAAGCAAGCAACCGGCCTTTGCAAGCAGAAAGGAACAAGATTGTAAGTTATTTATGTGTTATCTTTCATGTTGGATGTATTAATATTTTACTCTTAGTTCAATAGGGGGTATGGACCTCTTGCATTTTCATTGCACTTGTTCGAAATCGGTCAATATTGTTTATACACATATGCTCGGATAGAAGCTAATCTGCAAATTCGTTTCTGTTCCTCGCATCTTGGTTGGTATTGCATGTTTGCTGAAAGTGAGGCACTAAACAGAATTTTAGACCTTGTTGCTTGCTTAGTAACTGGGATCCTCAATATATACATTACTAACGGTTTAACCATCTAGTGCTTGTAAATGGTGGCACGTGCATTCCCTTTTGTGCGTGTCTCATATGTATTCAAAACCAAGTGATTATTTGAGCGCTCAAGAGTTCGTGTCTTCTTTATCAAATTCTGAATCATTTTGTCTTGGCAATATGTAGCACTGTTAAGGTCCATGTACTAATTTGTACCTGCTGACTTTTGCTCTCGCATTGTTCGAGATAATTAATTTGTGTGTCTCAGGCGGAGCTTGCTTGGGAATGCCAGCGAACGCCGCAAATGACTCGACCTATCTAATGTGTATCTACTGCCACGTTGGTCCCAAGCGAGACAAGTGCATCTCAACCACTGGCAGCGCCCAACCCACCAAGCAGCCGCTGAGCATTGCGCAGGTCCTATCCATCTATAACACCGTCTGTACAGAGGACGGGTCGAAGGGTGTCACTACCGCTAACTTTCCGGGCTGGAATGGAAATCCCGATTCCATATGCTGGTATATTGACACAGACAGTGCGGTATCGGCTTGTTCTCCCCTGTCTTGTCAATTGCCTTCCTCGTGGCAATGACCATGACCTCCTTCACGACTTAGCTTCTTCTTCTTCTTCTTCTTCTTCTTCTTCTTCTTCTTCTTCTTCTTCTTCTTCTTCTTCTTCTTCTTCTTCTTCTTCTTCTTCTTCTTCGTCGTCTTCTTCTTCTTCTTCTTCTTCTTCTTCTTCTTCTTCTTCTTCTTCTTCTTCTTCTTCTTCTTCTTCTTCTTCTTCTTCTTCTTCTTCTTCTTCTTCTTCTTCTTCTTCTTCTTCTTCTTCTTCTTCTTCTTCTTCTTCTTCTTCTTCTTCTTCTTCTTCTTCTTCTTCGTTGCTCCTCCTGGTCATTGATCACAATTTAAATGAGGAAAACTTTGCTATGCTGCTTTTGACCGATTTGTTGTTTCACCCTATTTGCACGAGCTCTTTCAGCCCGCCACACTGGCTTTACTTTCCCACATAATTTTTGCATATTAATCTTTTGAAGGGCATGTTTCCGCCCTATGTATTTCTTTCGTTCAAGATAATTCGTTACCAAGTTTCTCATTCTGTTTCTCCTTTTGTTCTATTTTCACAGATTTTGGCTTCTTGCTCCTAACCACTTCCCCTTGAGTCTCACTTGTTGTTGTTGTTGTTGTTGTTGTTGTTATTCGCTTCTCTTTACTTCACTATCTCTTTGCCTTTGCCCGCAGTTTCATTTCAAATTTATTCCTTTATATTTTCTCATGTTTTTCACTTGAAATTTTGATATGATTTTCTTTCGCCATTCACAGTGCTTACATTTCTTTCCCTTGCTATTCCCGTTCTTTCTTCCTTTTTTCACCAAGAATGAGTGATTTTACTTAGTTTCATCTCCTTCCCTGCAATTTCTTAGGCTGCGATTACTTTTCTTTCTTTTGTTTCTTTTCTTTCTTTCTTTCTTTCTTTCTTTCTTTCTTTCTTTCTTTCTTTCTTTCTTTCTTTCTTTCTTTCTTTCTTTCTTTCTTTCTTTCTTTCTTTCTTTCTTTCTTTCTTTCTTTCTTCCTTCCTTCCTTCCTTTCTTTCTTTCTTCCTTCCTTCCTTTCCTTCCTTCCTTTCCTTCCTTCCTTCCTTCCTTCCTTCCTTTCCTTCCTTTCCTTCCTTTCCTTCCTTTCCTTCCTTGCCTTCCTTTCCTTTCCTTCTTCTTCTTCTTCTTCTTCTTCTTCTTCTTCTTCTTCTTCTTCTTCTTCTTCTTCTTCTTTTTCTTCTTCTTCTTCTTCTTCTTCTTCTTCTTCTTCTTCTTCTTCTTCTTCTTCTTCTTCTTCTTCTTCTTCAGCTTCAGCTTCAGCTTCAGCGTCTTCTTCTTCTTCTTCTTCTTCTTCTTCTTCTTCTTCTTCTTCTTCTTCTTCTTCTTCTTTTTCTTCTTCTTCTTCTTCTTCTTCTTCTTCTTCTTCTTCTTCTTCTTCTTCTTCTTCTTCTTCTTCTTCTTCTTCTTCTTCTTCTTCTTCTTCTTCTTCTTCTTCTTCTTCTTCTGGTTGTAGCATTGATGCCGGCCAAAAGGACTAGTCCTTTTTGCATGAAATGCAGCTGCAAATAGTGAAAATAATGTTGCTATTTCCTGCAAGTTTTATGTATGTTTTATGTATTTTAATAGTAATTAAGTGCGATTATTAATCAATAAAAATCAAATTTGAACGATTTTCCAAGTCAGTCGACCAATTTATGAGGCAAAATCTGTGCAAATTCTTTACAAATATTATGTTATGCATTTGCAATGATTTTGCATCGATTTTGCAAAGGTTTTCAATACTATTATTTAGAATATTCTAATTAACTCATAAATTCAATTTACTTTATATAGCACTTGCACCACACGCCAGAAATTATTGGTACCCGGTGCCACTCATTGTGTCACTGAAAACATTATTACTTAGTCAAAAAGTGAAAACATAAAGGAACGCTTGTCAGAGCATAATCTTGCGTTGTTTTTGTTAATTATATCACGTAGAATCTAGATATATTAATTTTATAAATATTAATACTATGATATAATAACCGAGGTCATTAAATTCCACATCGAACAGGAGATGCACCGAAGCACATTCACGCTTCACACCGTCCAACACCGGGCCAAGCTGTGATACATCATGAGTCATTTTTGTATCACCTCACTTATTATTGTACTTCCCTCTGCATACAGAGGACGCTCAAACTAGCACTTGAACCATCCATCCTGACCGCACCAGGTCACGTAGTATTGCTAATAATATGTCCCTACCCTACCACTTTCACTGATCATTACTTTTCCCGGCCTATCGTTGTTGCGCCGCAAGATATTAATTGCACGACGACCGCCACCGGGCCCCATCACCCGCTGCCACCAGATCGAGAGCGCCATCAACCACCAAGAGGGGACGAGAGACTCTCCGATGATTAGTGACTATGCCTTGAAACGGAGGCAAAATCTACTCATTAAGTTACTTTTGAAAGTTGGACTTTTTCTACTTGATGATTAGGTATAAACCGGTTACTCACGGATCTTACCCTAGCCACTTTAATCCGAAGACATAAACGCAGAACTGAACTGCAAGAGAGCTAACTAGTCTAAGTGCGTGACTAACAGTAACTGACGCTCAATAATAATGGTCCGGTGCACAATGGTAAAAACGTAACGTGCACAATTGACTTGGATTACCCATTACTGTTACTCCTAATTATGAATTAGTAAAATCTTACCGCACATATAAATCAATCATAATTACGACTCAAATAGTAACTCGATGTTGCCTGTCCAACGCTCCCCCTTAATTCAATGTCAATTGTATTGTTGGATAACTTCGTAAATCGTGTCTGACTGAGTGAGCATAACGGTCAAATAAAAGCTACACATACGCGACTCAAAACGTAGCAAGTCACAAATCGTAGAATCCATACGAATCATCAATTCCTCGCTGAAAGCATCTCGATTCATTGGGTCGATTAAATCGATGTAAAAGGGCTCTTACGTAAATGACCAACTACATAAAAGTAAAATTACATCTACTCATGTAATAGCAAACTCGGGAGTTGCTCCTCGCGTGTAAATCACACTAAAACTGTTAACTTAAATAGCACTCTGGTAACTAATAATAAAACGATGGTAGTCCGCGATCCGATCTAAACGCCGGAATAAGTCGCCGTCGTCGTTGTCAGACTTCCTCCACCGGCTTCCTTCTCGCCTTTCGACTTCCGCCATCCCGCTCTTGTTGCGCACGATCGATGGTGACATGACGTCACGCGCTTCGTTTACACTCGAGTTAAAGTCCACGGGATAATTCGCCTCGCTTCAAACTAATACCTATATAAGACATCGCCTGCAAAGAAAAGACTCACACTCACACAAAATAACATCATGAGTGAACTCAGTGGAAATTTGCGAATTTTCCGTTATGAAGGTTTATGGTTTAAGAGTGATCATGAATTTACTAACCAAGTACTCAAATTGGTCCTTAGGTACATGTTTAGTTAATATATCTGCTATCTGCTTCTTAGTTCCTACTTTTACAAACCTTACTTCTTTATCACGTTGTGCGTGATGCATGAAATGAAGTTCAAGTGGTAGATGTTTAGTGCGTGACCCTGACATTTCTCTCTCTGCCGCTAAAATGGTTTGTGCGTTGTCCTCAAATAATTCTAATGGGCTTTTCTGTGCTACTCCTAACTCCACCGCTATATGTCTAACTGCAAACCCTTCACGAATACATTCTAGTAGTCTGCTGCGAAGATTTCCGCATCATTCGAACTTAATGCAATGAGTGATTGTCGTTTCGATAACCATGCAATTGGGTCATCTCCCCATAGAACTATATACCCTGTACGAGACTTCCCTGTCGTTTTGCATACTTTATGCGCCGCATCAGGCCAAAGAGTAATTCCGGGATATGTCCTTGCTTTTTGCGATGATTTCGGCCCGTGAAATGCAATACCGCGAAATGAATTCACTAAGTACTGAAAAATTCGTCCCAACATTGAATAAGTCACTCCGACGTCAACAGTCTGCATAACGCTAGCTGCACTCAAAGCTTGGTCTGCATCTGGTCTATTCATCTTAGTCAAAAATAGTAACTTTCCAACTAAGCTAGGAATGGAATGCATCCTAAGTGCACTAGATTCCGACATAGGTTCTGGCTCCTGTTCTGCGCTAGGCGTGCTTATATTAGCGGGCGTGCGTCTGCATATCCTACGTCTTTCAAGATTTGTTTCTGATATCTCATCGGATGTAGTAAAATGCGACTTCCTTCCTGTTCTATTTCTATAACCTTAAACTCTTTGGCTACTCCTAATCGTTTTAGGGGATAGAACCTTTCTAGTTGGCTTGCAAACTTATCATACGCTCGTTCGTTAGGCGCCGAAAAGATTAGATCATCCACATAAATATGCCAATGATTGCATCTCTTATGGGGTTGTCTTTCTCAACGAACATACATAGATCTGCATCTAGCAATCGAAATCCTAACTCTTTTAACTTTGGGGCCAAGATTTCATACCAACGTCTGCCGGCTTGTGGGGCACCATACAGAGCTCCATCTATTCTTAATATCATGCCATCATGACCTTCCCTGTATAAACCATCTGGGGCGTATGCGTAAACAGGATCATTCATTCTACCATTCAAGTAAGCATCTTTGAAGTCTACACCATACAACTTGTGACCATGCCAAGCAGCTATCTTAGCTAAGAAAAGTAGTGATCGATGAGCTGCACAAGGTACAAATAGCTGATCTGGATTATAGCTGACTCCTGGTTCTAGCATATTTCCTCTCACAGCTAATCGTGACTTGACAGACTTTCGTCCTTTATCATCAAGCTTGACTTTATGTACCCATGTCAATTTTACTATCTTCGACACTCCCTTCTCTTTTGCTTCCTTGGGGCTTACCCAGGTATAGGTGTTAAAAGACTTAAGAGCCTCTATCTCTTTATCCATGCCTTCTTTCAACTCCTTAGCTGTTAGCCCTTCGTCGACTATCTCTTTTGGCACACGTAGTGTGAGGTAGAGTAAAACTTCACTACTATCCTCTCCTAGTATGCTTTCCTCAGACGACTTAGCGTCTTCTAGTTAGGGTGGATGGATTGGGTCTACTTTATACTTCTGGATTTCACTGTCTAACATCTTTTCAACTAGTCCGTCATCAAAGGATACAAAGTGACTTGGCTTGGGCTGTTTGCGAACTTTAAGTCTATCACCTTTCTCGCATGGCTTCAAAACTTTACCTGTTCGTTTAGCTTCTTGCCAACTGTCTCCATACTCTTCCTTCGCCCATAGTTCACCAAAAGCTACGCTGGTACAACGACCTTGACTACCTTTTTAGTTGTGACTGGTTGTGTGTCCGGTTTTGCCGTCGTCCGTTCCTTTCTTTCTCGTTTCCCTCTCACTATGTTAGCTGTCGTGATTTTGTCACTTTGCTCCCATGTAGGCCCTTGTTTGGCGCTTCTCCTTCCCTATATCTCCGGCTTTGGTGACTAGCTGAAGGGTCCTGCTCACTAAGCGATTCGATGGGTGTTACCCCGTCGTCCTGATCAACAACTTGGCTTTCGTTAGAGTCAATGGGAAGACCGGAATCTGGACCAGTATCGTCCTCTACTCCATGTTTTTCCTCATGCTCTTCTGACTCCCCCTGAACTTCTTGTTCCGGTTCTGTCTCCGTTTGCTCAAGCTGTTCTGCATTGCTACTCTCCCCCTCAGATTCATCGTCCTATTGTACTCCTCTGGGTGGGTGTGCATCTTTTCCAACTAAATGGGGGTTGAAACGCACGTTGCGTACGTTCGATATGACCTTGCGGCCATCCCAAACCCTGTAGAGCTCTTTGAAAACATCGTATCCCAGGAGCATTGCACGTTTTCCCCTATAGTTTCCTTTGCCAACTTGCTTTCCGACATACATTACTCCCATGCATCCTCTTGGTTTCAGTTGCCGAATGGCCGGTTTGTAACCCAAACACTGCTCAAAGGGTGAAATCCCTTGACGTGGTCCGGTTGTAGCTGGCAATATGTTGTGTAGTGTGGTAGCGGTGTGTTCCATTTCTGCCCAAAACTTAAGTGGAAGGTTAGCTTCATATCGCATAGCCCTAGCTGGCCCTGCTGTTATGTCATTAACTTTTTCAGCTATCGGATTTCCGTCTTTGTCTCCTGGTGCTGAAACTTTCCAAATAAATTGTAATGGCTTCCACCATTCGATTACTTCCACGGGGGCAACGAATTCGTTGTCACACGTGACAAGTTGACCTTCCTACCGGTCTGTCATTCAAACCACGCTACTGCCTGCTTATGACACTCTACAAACTCGTTCTTGTGTCTTAAGTAAAAGTCTAAGATATAACCTGAATAATCGTCTGTTACACAAAACTTGTAGTACTTGCCATTGATGGACATTACTGCCCATGGCCCGGCTGTATCTACGTGCAAAATCTCACTCGCATAACTAGCTCTCCTAATCCTATTCTTCTTAAATCTGGGCAATTCTTTATCCTTACCCATCATGCAAGCTTCACAATATCTAACTAAATCTTCATTGCCGACAACTTTGCGGCCCAGTGTGTTGCCTAATGCATAGGTCTTTTTTATAGCCCTATGCCCGCTGCACTGGTGCATGACGTAGATGTCTACAGGCTTCTTATTTGCACTCTTCTCTGGATACATAGCATATAACACACATCCCTTACTTTCTCTATTCTCGCAAACTTTAGCAACTTCACCCTTATTCTCTCTCTCCTTGGGGGTTCCCTCCCCGTCTACCTCGCCTTTGATTTTTTTACCTTGATCTTGGGCTCAAATCGCTTGTTAATGTCAAGAGGTTCGTCATATTCCGTGTCCCACCGGTATAGCATTCCCGGCGTCATTCTCCCCCTGACAATCACGTCACTCTCTTTTACTCTTATGGGGTGCTTTAGAATAAGCAACTGTCCGTTCTGGTGAATAACAGATCTGTGGTAAAAGTGATCCATGCTGCCGGTTGAAACTATGTTCACAGGCACCCTTGGGTCGTACAACATTTCTTTCTTTACCATCACGGGTTTTCCTGTCCCATCTACACGGGTCAATCTTGCTTCTCCCTTCTGGTTCACTACGCTTTCTCCGTTTCCAGTGATCAGACTGATTGGGGCAATATCAGAAAGGTTGCTTACTATAGCCGTCGTGCAAGCTATGTCTCGTGACGATCCACTGTCCTGCACTATCATCCTCTCTTTCTTGCTTTTTCCCTTACCTTCTGCTACTATCAAGTTGTGCTCGATATCTTCCGTGTTCTCCTTTTCTTTCTCTTTCTCTTCCTTGCTCTCCTCTCTTTCCTTTCTTTCCTTCTCTTCGTTCTCGGCTCTCTCTTCGTTGTATCGCTCTTCGTACATCCAATCGTATTCTTCCCTCGCCTCTTTGTAATCTCTGTATGGAATTGGAAGTGATATCTCTATTCTCATCTGTTCAGAATCCATAGAGTGTTTCCGGGGTCTTCATCTTCTTCTTCTGACGCTCCGTCTATTTCCCTTCTCTTCGCATCAAATGCTGCCTTCTTTCTAGCTGCTGTCTTTGGTGTAAATAATAGGTATGCGTCTTCCGAGTGTAACTTGTGTAAATACGCATTCAAAGATCCCTCTGCCACTACCTCGTTGTAAATATGGGCTAAGTGAGACATAGATTCCACTAACTGCTCTGCAAAAGCGTTTTTGTGGTTGCATGCTAGGTCTAGAATACCATAATCCATTACGGATAGCATTTCTGTGTAGAACTCACTGTACTTGCCGTTCGGTTCGTAACATAACACATCTTTCACGGTTAGGTCTTTCAATCCATTCGACATCACAAACAACAAACGCTGTAATTCCGTCTTATGGGGTCTCGGGTGTCCTTGACTGTGTCTCATCTGACAATCCCAAATCGCTCTTTCTTTCTTCAATGACTCTTCTGATGCAGCTTTCAAACGTGCTTCTCTCACTGACTCTCTTGCTATGGGTGTAGTACCCGCAGCATGCGACAAAAACACGTCATTTATCGCCCAAAACATGTCTGTCAGTAGGTTGTCTGTCTCAGGTACTCTCACTCCATTCTCTCTCTTCACCTTCACTACATCACCTGTCTCCTCATCCATGATGCACGTCTGCAGTGACTCAGCTAGCCTTCTTATGTCCTCAAAGCTAATCACTTTGCCACTGTGTCCCCTCTTTTTACTGCTCCCCTCCGTAGTTGTGCTTTGTTGACGCGTGGAGTTGTGTAAGTTGTGCTGTGGAGTGGGTGTTATTTGTGTCTCCTGTCTATCCTCGTCTACTCTGTCTACCGGGGACGGACCTTTTGAGGGCTGTGACGGGCCACGCCTTACCTTCAGCTCTTTTCCCCTGTTGCACAGACACTGTTCTTGCAGCTTCTATCTCTGCCTTAACCTCCCCGGCCCGCGCTTGAAAATCTGCCATATCAGCACAGTCAGCCATGAATTTTTCTTCTCGCGGGTTTTCCGGTTTGATGACTGACTCGGGCTTTTGAGCGGGAATTACCTTGTCCTTTTGTCCAGGTATTGCCGAATCTTTTTGCGAAAGTTGCTGTGCTCTCGCCTCCTTGCTCTCCCTCTCTCTCTTCAGTCTTTTCATCATCTCTTCGCTTGGTTACTCTTTGGTTGGGGGGTGGGCGGCATGATGGGGGTTGTTCCAGATCAAGTTCTGGGAATTGTGGGTCCTGCTTGTAGTGATACCCACACAGACTGGCATACTGCAACCTCTTGCTCATACTGCCTGCCTTACCTCCCACTTTCACCATATTTCACACCACACCGCTTCCCCTTTGAGTTCTTCCCTACACATTGGACTGTGTTTCGTTTGGGATTGGGTGTTTGTTTGGTGGGGGTGATTGTCTGTGGTTTCTTGTGTTTGTTTGTCTCTTTCGTTTGGAGGAGAGATTGAGGTGACGGTTTCGGTTTCGTCGGTTTCTCTTTCTTAGAGGGTTGCGAGGAAGTTTCTCGCACGAGACTCTCGTGCTGTGGAGGGGGTCGGTTGGGAGGGGTTGTAGACGAGGGGTTGAGGCGTTGATCACTAGTCAGAGTGGATGGTGAGGGGTTGGATGGGGGAATGCCTCCGAGCGAGTAGCGAGTCTGGGAGCTGCTCGACATTCTAACCCCCCCCCCCCCCCTCACGGACTCTTTCGGGTTGTTCAGTGTGTTCTCTTTTTGCTCCTCCGTTTCACTATCCTCCCCTTCCGTTTCCTCTCCCTTTTGGGCTGTGTTGCCCTCTTCTTGTTCTTCCTCTGCCTCCATGACAATCAGTTCATAATCTTCCTCTTCTGAACTGTCGTCTTGTTCTGTGTTGTTGTTTTCCCCCTCTTCTCCTTCGTTTTCCTCACCCTTTTTACTTCTTATCAGAGTCACCCCTATATCCTTTTTCTTACGAAACTTACTACCTTTGCTTTGGGTTTCTCTCTTGGGAGGGGCGGTGTTGTGGGGTTTATGGGTGCGACAAGAGGTGTACATGTTAGACTTAGCGAGCTTAGGGCAAAAGCGTTTAGTGTGACCAGTCTCGCTGCAGTTATAACAAACTGCACTGTGAGCCACCATTCCTTTCGTTATGTCACTATCCCATCATGCTTGCCCCCGTGATCACCTTTTTGTTTGTACTTGCTCTTTCCACTCTTCCTTCCCTCCTCTTCTTCCCCTCCTGCTAGCAGTAAAGCTGCTCCTTCTCCATCTTCTCTATTACTATTCTTCCCTTTCTCATACTTCTTCTGTCTGTTGGTTGCCTCCCAAAGCACGTAAACCTCTCTAGCTGCCTCAACTATGTCGTTGTGCTTGGGTCGTATGGCTGGTGCCATACAATAGTGATCAGCAAAGTACTTAGCACCATAGGCTGGGTGCGTATTCAGCTTCTCTAGCAACCGGTTTGTTGATTCGTCTTCTTCGAACTTCTCTCCTCTTAGCTTTTCAAGCCATTCTTTCTTCAGTAGGTACCTGGTGAGCCAGGCGTCTACGTCTTCGTTTTTCCTAGGAGCTCTCTCTCTGAACTTCTTTTCCTCTAAATATCTTGCTGCTCCGGAAATTTGTCCGTATTTTTTCTTGACAATGCCGACTTTATCGAACGGATCTTGAGCATTACGGCTTCTGAGATATGCGACAACTTTTTTGTTAGAAAACGCAGTGGTTATGAGTAGCTGAAATAATTTACATCGCTGCAGATATTTTTGCTCCCTCTTGTACGCTGTCTTCGTCACACTGTGTATGCTTTTCACTGCTCTCGTTTGTGCTCGTCTCGCTCTTCTCTTCGCTTTTTCCTCCCAAGCTCCCTTCTGCTCATTACTCCATTTTGCATAATCTTTCGGCTTCTCTAGTGTTTTCTACTTTGGGTCTTGTCGTCTTGTGCGTGATGATGTTGATGAGGATGATTCGTCTCCTGCTTTCTCTTCTTTCTCACTCTCTTCACTCACGTCTGGTGAATCTTCTTCAGTCGGTTCTCTTGGTTCATCTGCTTCCTCTGCTGCTCTCATACGACTCAAAGCCCATCCGTATTTCTTCTTAGTAGCTACCTCATCGAGAAATGCGTCTTTCAACATGTCCCCGAGAATTGTACTAATACCGTAAGCATATTCCTCTAGCTGATAGTAAAATCCTTGAAGATGTTCTGTGACCGTCATAGACGGGTGCGTGAGATAAGAACTGTTTCCAGTTCGTGTATTGCTGTGATAAACCACTATCCCAACGGCTCATGACCGATGATTAGGTATAAACCGGTCACTCACGGACCTTACCCTACCTTTCACTTGCGGTTTGCCGGGAGACTTCGTTAAAAGCCAGGTTGCTCACAGCCATTTTAATCCGAAGACATAAACGCAGAACTGAACTGCAAGAGAGCTAACTAGTCTAAGTGCGTGACTAACAGTAACTGACGCTCAATAATAATGGTCCGGTGCACAATGGTAAAAACGTAACGTGCACAATTGACTTGGATTACCCATTACTGTTACTTCTAATTATGAATTAGTAAAATCTTACCGCACATATAAATCAATCATAATTACGACTCAAATAGTAACTCGATGTTGCCTGTCCAACGCTACTCGCCTTTTTTTTAATTGTAAAGAGCAACATCTGAATCTATGGACGCCGGAATTATTTTTTAAGTGTTAACGGTAATATGTATTTATTAAAAAATTACACTTTTTTTGTTGTTGTTGATAAGGTAAGAGGGTGTAAAAAATTGGTGGGCACTAGTTTAAGATGTGAACTTTTAAAATCTGCAAACCTTTTTGAAAAAGCAGCTTTCCTGGTTAGGAGGAGAAGTTTCCTGGAGTTTGGGCTATTTCTGATTATTTTTTGGAAAAAATTACAGGAAATTCAATCATTTTCTGTGGTGCCACGGATTTGCGGGCCGACCGTGCTAGGAAAAGATGGCAGTCCAGAAGTCAGAAAGTTTGATGTGTGTGTGAGTTTGGATACAACCCCAAGGGATAAATACACAACGTACTCTTATTAAAAGTCTCTATGGCTGCATAAAGTCCTGACTTCAGAGAGCAGGTGAAATACCAGTAAATAGCTGAGAGGTCACTTCGTTTATTTACGTAGATTTCTACTTGTTTGCAGACTTGGGTTGCAAAGTACGAACACGGCGGATGAACCGTTATTCCTATTTCATTTCGGACGTTACCCGGAGTTACCGTTACCAGGGTAGTTGATTTGTCAGAAGGACGGACAGTACTAATTCCACTTAATTTTTTAGTGATACAGCGGACACTATATTTTGCCACTCTAGTGGCAGTATTAACTTAATCAGTCTTTGTAGAAATTTCTAGATAAGTAGTCGGTAACTGGAGTACAGTCATTATATTTTCCCTCCAGCTTATTTGAAAGTTCCGTTTCGCTTATCTTACTATTAGTTTTGCGACGTGAAGTACTGTAGTTGTCAGAAATCCTTTTATTAAATTGCCTTCCCTCCCTTTTTGTAGCTGTGTGAGACAGGACCGGTGGACTCTGAAAGGAGTCGGTAAAGGCCTCTTTAATGAGCATGCTGAGTTGCTCAAAGGTTGTGAGCCTTGAGGCCGATAAGGAGTCAGCTTTTCACTGAAGCAGACGTTGAGTGCAATACCCATCTTAGATGGGAACAATAGAGGATACTCTGATTTCAAATACAAGTTAGAAAAATATGCTGAAGGCATTAGTGCCTGGCACGGGGAATGTGTGAAGCTAGCCTTCGCCAATCCCGCAAAAGCAAAGGTTAAATATCCCTATGACCACGCCGAGGCGATGGATCTAGAGGAGAGGGATTTGCCTGACGAACCGGAATCAGAGGACACTCCGGACACGGAGTCAGAAACAGAGTCAGAAACAGAGACGCCGACAGATGAACAGAAAACAAGACACGGTAGTACAACGATCCATAGAGTTAGGCCACGAACAAAAGTAGCACTGCAAAAGCCTAAAGAATGGGATAAGATGGATAAGGAGCAGAAGAGGAAGTGAAGAGAGAAGCACGCGAAGAAGCAGAAGAGAGAACTAAGAAGACAGACGAAGAGAGCACACTCCATAAGAGTGAAAGCAGTACAGAAGAAGAAGAAATATTATGAAAAGATGCGTGCCTTGCAGCTTGTGCTTTCTGTTGCCTTTTCGCACACTCTTGTCGTGCAATATCTGAGGACTAAGAATCCCCATGGCCCGATAGAGATGATAGAGTTAGTCAGGGCCAAGTTTGGTTCGGTGGGAGGTGTGAGCAAACATATCAATGTTGAGAGGTTTGAACACATCTACCCAAAACCAGGAACAAATGTAGACACCTGGTTAAGCTACTACCTCGCCTTCAAAAGCGAAGTTACTAAGAGAGCTTACGAACCCATCCCTTTGAAGAGGAAGAGTTAACTCGTAAACTGCTTCAAAGGCTGGCCAAACACCCTGCCTTTGGTAGCGAATACGAGGCTAACTACTTCAATCTTCCCGCAAACCTAAGACCTAAGCATGATGACTTAGTTGAGAGTGCGAGGGATAAGTGGGAGATATGGAAGAAAGGGAAGGGGCGTAGGGAGGAGAGCAGAGAGGACGACGAGAACAGGAGACGAAGGAAGCAGAAAGGACAGGAGAAAACCTCATGATGGATGATCAGGATGACGAAAAAAGGGGGTGGGGGTAAGACAGGTAAGTTTAGAAAGAAGAAAGAATGGTGGCTAAAAGTCACCTGCTATGCTTGCGAGAAGGTGGGGCATACAAAGGCGTATTGCCCGAAACTCAAGAAAAAACCCCACAAGCAGGAAGAAAAAGAGAAAACCCCCAAAGGCAAAAACAAGAAGGGCCAAAACAAAGGCAAAGGGAAGAAAGACATAGCTCTTTTGAGGGAGCAAGAGAGGGAGGATGACGAAGAACAGGGAGGGGGACAAGAGAGCGATAGCGATGCGCTTCTTGTTTTTATGGGGGGTGATAAGCCCGACGGCCCTGGGGAGGTAACCCCTGACGACAATGGTGGGGGGAGAGCGAGCGAAGATCAGAGCGATTCTGATCGATGTGGTCGTCCCCCGCCGGCTAGCCCTAGCTTAGGGAGTCACTTAGCAAAGACTAGTTGGGTTGAGGATGCGTCCCAACCTAACATCTCAATCAATCGCAGTCGTCAGCTAACAAGGGCAACCCCCCCTACAGCAATTCCCTCAGAGTCTGAGGAAAACAAAACGGTCCCCTCTGCCCAAACCTAATAAACCCCCTCTGCTTGTAAACAGCTATAGTCAATCCCAGCCTAGGTCCACGAAATGCCTGGGGAAGAACAATAAAAACAAACCCTGCAACATTTCGCTAGAGAGAGAGCAAAAGGGGATTAACGCCTCGCAAGCAAAGCGGTTGGTTTTTGGTTGTTATTGCGGCTATCATGCCAAAAACCAGAACGATGAGTTTCCCTGGATTGACTTATCTGTAGACCCCACAATTCGCCCCCACCCCCCCCCCCCAAGTCCCCTTATTATCCGGATGAGCTAGGTCTGTTAGCTGCAGCAGAGGAGATAGGAGAGAATGAGATTGCACGCGCATGCCACCTCACAACTCCAATAATAAACAGAGACTGCAGAGAGAGAGAGAGAGAGGGAAAGGGAGGCGAGAGGGAAGAGTAGTAGGGCAGGAGTGAGGGGGAGTGGCAAGAGAGGCAGCGCACCACAACCACAACCCACGCCTACTTTATCTGTCCACTACCGCACAACATCACAAGACATGCACCCCACCTCAACCCCAAACTTGGATACACTGAATGAGTGTGGGAGACCATCTGATCTACCTAGTGCTTGTGCAGGAGGCAAGGAGGGCAAAGAGGAGGCAACGGAAGTGGCAATGGAAACAACGCCGCCACAACCAGGTCCCACACTCCATGCATAAGAACAAACACCTCCCATCATCACATTCAAAGACATTGCACTGATCGCACAACAACTTACAACAACATGCATCAGAGGGAGTGATGGGAGGGTAATGAGAGTAAGTGAGGGTGAACTTGTAGAGGATGAGTTTTTGTCTGATGTGGTGAGGGCGATAGAGGGGGTGTACATATCTCACGCATCCCGCACCACCATCACACTACCAGGGGGGCCACGAACATCAACCACCACATCACAATCATCCACCCCCACTAAGCCTACCACCACTAATTACTCATTATTATTAGCCGGAGAGGAAGGGAGAAATAGGAAGAACACGATAGTGCAGGATAGCGGGTCCTCTAGGGACATAGCTTGCAATCCTGAAATGCTTCACGATGTTAAGTCTGTAGCTCCCATACACAGCCAAACGATACCCCTCCCATACCCGGGTGTGATACCCTGGGGTATGATACCCCCATCTTCCCCCCCACCCCCAACCACCCCGCCATTCATTTATGGGGGGGGGGGGGATGAATGGCGGGGGTGGTTGGGGGCGGGGCGGGGGGGGGGGGGGGGGGGACGATGGGGGTATCATACCCGGGTATGGAAGGGGTATCGTTTGGCTGTGATAAATCTAGTCACCGGAAACGGCGAGTGCCAGATAGACAAACAGGGCATCGCCAGAGTCACACGCATCGATGGACACGGTAAGCCAGTATACGTAACGGTGTCGAGACCCATGTTGCTCGACACCAGGCTACCTGTCAACATTGCGTCGACCGGCCGGATGGACCATGTCCACCACCGCGCAATCCTCCACCAGAATGGACAGCTAGTCATATTGAAAGACCCATACACGTAGATGAGAGTAGTGTGTTAGTAAGGGGGAGACTTATGTCCACTCTCTTGTACAGGTGGGATGACGAGTTTGACAGTCCTCTGGACGTCAATACACGTTATGAACCGGTGGCAAGAGAGAAAAAGAGGGGGTAGGAGGGGAGGGAAGCCCCAAAAAGGAGAGTTAGACTGGCGGGAATTGTTCAGTATTGTTAAATTCTTTTACGTGGGAAGCAGTTGGCCGGTAGGAGCCTGGGTGACGCCCCGAGTTCCGGTCCCCGTCACAAGTTGCAGAAGTCGCGAGGGTTTTCTCACAACGGGTTATGAGCCTTGGAGCGTGACCTGTGCAACGGATCGCAGAGGAGAATAGAGGAGAGATTAGACAGAAAGAAGGCAAAACGGGGGCAGTGACGCTATATTTCTCCTGTCCCCGCAAGCCTGGTAAGATTAGGAAGGTAGACATAGAGTTGTTTCACTATTGCTGTGGACATTATAATATAAAGAAGAAGAAAGCTTTAGCAAATGCATTAGGCATTAAGTTAGTGGGAGATGAGAGCAAAGTAGCTTTCTGTGTGTCTTGCATGATAGGCAAGGCAAAAGTGTTTGCTAGATTTAAAGTTAATAGGATAGAAAGGTCAGACAAGCCTGGGATAGTTTTGCACATGGACACAGAGGGACCATGGGCTACCCGTTCTTTACACAGGAAGTATTGTAAATTTTGCGTTACTGATGATTACTCACTCTTTATTAAGGACTATTATTTATCTCATAAGAATGAGTGGGTAGATTGTTTCAAGCAAACGGTAGCATTCTATGAGAGACAGGAAATAGGGTGAGAGAGAGGTGAGATGTGATCAGGAGTTTGATGTAGCAACAGAAGTCATAGAGTGGTGGAAGCCTATCCAGTTCATCTGGAAAACGTCAGCCACTGGGGATAAAGATGGTAACCCCATAGCTGAAAAGGCCAACGATATAACCGCCGGGGCCGCAAGGGCAATGAGGCATCCCGCAGAGCTGCCTCTAACCTTTTGGGCCGAAATGGAGCACGCCGCCACTACGATACACAACATTTTACCGGCCACCAGTGGGCCGCGTAAGGGTTTGTCGCCATACGAGCAGTTGCTCGGCCGGAAGCCCATAGTTACTCAGCTGAGACCGGTAGGCAGCATGGGAGTCATGTACACCGGTAAGGGTAGAAAGGGTGAGTTCCGGGGAAAGAGGGTTATGTTGCTAGGGTATGATTTATTCAGAGAGTTGTACCGTGTTTGGGACGGCAGAAAGGTCATAGCCGGAGTCAGAAACGCCCGTTTCAACCCCTACGTGGTTGGAAAGGCGGCACACCCCCCTAGATTAGTTGAGTGGGATGGTGAGGTTTCTGAGGGGGAGAGTGAGAAAAGGGATGTCAATGTTGACAAAACACACACACCCACTCACGAACAAGCACAAACCCATGAGAGTGAGGACAGGGATGTTGATGATGATGAGACTCACACACCCACTCACACACAAGCACAGACCCATGAGGTGGAGGGCGATGATGGCGATGATGTTGAGGGGGAGCATGGAGGGATGACGGGGATGATAGCACAGATTACAAACACACCACACCACACGATAGTCAGACAAATAGTGTACCTACACAGGACATCGACACCACACAGGCAGAAACACCCCATCCCACCACCTCACCCACGCACACGCATGAGAGAGAGAGAGCTACTAGTAGGACAGTCACAGGTAGGCACAGATCCCTCAGACCCACAGGCAGAGCATGAGAGGAGAGCCTATCACGAAGACAAAGAGCCTAGTAAGGGTAGGACATGGGAGCAGAGCGATAGTATATCAGCCGCTAACATAGTCCACACAAAGAGAGAGAGAGAGACGACAGACAGAACAGCCCACTGCACCAACCAACCAACCAAGAGAGAGCAAAGAGCCCAAACAAGCTTAAGTACTAGAGGGTGTGACAGTGGAGGCCCCCGCTGCTGAGTGGGGCAAGGACTGGGCAAGAGAGAAGTACGGAGAGGGGTGGGAGGGAGTTAAGCGTAGAGGGGTAGTAAAACACCCCTGCAACCCATCAGAGAGATTAAAAGTGCGTAAACAGAGAAAACCTTCGCACTTTGTTGATTTTGAGGGCAAATTAGAGAAGATGTTAGACTCTGAAATTAAAAAATACGCCATTCTCCCACAAGAGTCCGTATTGCCTGTCGGAGAGAGAGAGACTGTCATGTTGTCTTATGATTGTTGCATGAATGAACAGAATGAACTCTTGTTGTATCTGAACGTTCGTGTCCCGAAAGATGTAGCTGAGCAGGGCATGTCCGCTAAGGACGTGCTTAAGGGCATGCGTAAGGAATTGGAGTCCCTTAAGGATTTCAAGACTTACACATGGGTGTCCCCAAAGACGGCCCAAGAGGCCGGAGTTAGCAAGTTAGTTAGGCTGACATGGGTACATAAAGTTAAACTAGATGAGAAAGGACGTAAGTTTGTTGAGTCTAGATTAGCGCTTAGAAGTGATATGTTAGAGGCAGGTGTTAGTTACAACCCTGACCAACTATTTGTGCCTTGCGCCGCCCACCGCTCACTGCTAATGCTTGCAAAGCTTGCTGCTTGGCACGGCCATAAGCTGTATGGTGTTGACTTTAACAATCCCTACCTTAATGCGCGAATGCATGACCCTGTATTTGCCTATGCTCCTGATGGGTTAGATAGAGAGGGGCATGAGGGGATGATCTTGCGTATTGATGGTGCTTTTTTTGGCGCGCCGCAAGCAGGCCGGAGATGGTATGAGATATTAGCCCCGAAGTTAGAGGAGCTTGGCTTTAGGCTTTTAGACTCAGACCTTTGTATGTTTGTTGAAAAAGACAAGCCCATAAGAGAAGCCATGGTGGGGATTTTTCATGTAGATGGTCTTTACGGCGCCTAGCAAGAAGGCGTATGAACATTTTGCAAGTGCTTTGGAGAAGCATTTCCCCCCTAAAACGGCTAGGAGTTGCAAGGGAGTTCAAAAGGATTGAAATAGTACAGGAAGGGGGACGAATCGTCCTTCATCAACGTAAGTACCAGTTACAGGTGTTAAGGGAGTTTGGGTATACGTATGATAAGTCCCGCCCCGTAAGCACCCCTGCACTAGATCAGTTGCCTTTAGCAATGTCCGATGACGCGGCGTTGCGTAAGTTCCCTATAGCTAGCATAGTTGGTAGTCTTCTTTATTTAGCTAAGATGACTACGCCGGATATAGAACAGGTGCTCAATGCAGCTAGTGTTATGCAGACCATAGATAAGGAAGTCACTAATGCTATGTTAGGAAGGATATTGCGGTATTTGATCGGCTCATTTCGCGGGTTAGCATCTCACGGGCCTAAGTCCTCGCAAGAGGGTCAATCCTATCCAAAAGTCACGTTATGGCCTGATGCGGCACATAAGGTTTGCAATAAAACCGGAAAGTCACGTACGGGATACGTAATTCTATGGGGGGGGGGGGGGGGGGGGGGGACCCTATAGGTTGGCTTTCTAAGAGACAGAGTAGGATAGCCCTTAGCTCGAATGATGCTGAAATATTTGCAGCAGCTGAAGATGATGTATTAGAGAGGGTCTAGCTGTAGGTCATGTTAGACAGGAACTCGGAATTCCGCAAAAAGGTCCGGTTGAATCATATGAGGATAACACCCAAACAATTCTCGCAGGCGAACGGGGATTATCCGGACCACGCACCAAACATTTACCTCTCGAACTACATTTCATATATCATTCACAGAGAGATGGTGAGATAAAGTTTATTAAAGCCAGTACTAAAAAGCAAATAGATGATTTACTTACTAAACCGTTGCCCCGTGATCAGTTCATGTATTTGCTGAACAAATTCACGGTCATCATTCCGGAATCTCCGGAATGATTATGGGTTTTTCATCGGTGTTTTGTGTTTTGTTTTTCTTTGTGTGTTCTCTTTTGTGCGAGTGTGTCCTCTCCTATAGGTGTTGAGCTGGACGCGCGTGGAAATCGGATCGTAGGATCGTGGCCGCTGGGGGCGGGACTTCAGTGGCTTGCTGGGACTCGGGTGGCCGGTGGGGACCCTGACCAGACTTTTTCGGCGGCCGGTGGCCGGAAGACATGGGAGAATTTCATTTTTATACAAAAATCATGATTTCACCTCTTTCTTTGCTTCAAGTTTTCATATATTTCTATCACCTTTGCATACATATTTTTCTGTGACTTTTTGATACCCCCTACGGGAAGCGCTTGGAATTTTTTCAGATGTTAGACTAGACTGAATATACTGACGTAGTTATGACAAATAACTAAGGGGGAGCGTTATTCCTATTTCATTTCCGACGTTACCCGGAGTTACCGTTACCAGGGTAGTTGATTTGTCATAATGACGGACAGTACTAATTCCACTAAAATATTTAGTGATACAGCGGACACTATATTTTGCCACTCTAGTGGCAGTATTAACTTAATCAGTCTTTGTAGAAACTTCTAGATAAGTAGTCGGTAAGTGGAGTACAGTCATTATATTTTCCCTCCAGCTTATTTGAAAGTTCTGTTTCGCTTATCTTACTATTAGTTTTGCGACGTGACGTACTGTAGTTGTCAGAAATCCTTTTATTAAATTGCCTTCCCTCCCTTCGGTAGCTGTGTGAGCCAGGACCGGTGGACTCTGAAAGGAGTCGGTAAAGCCTCTTTAATGAGCATGCTGAGTTGCTCAAAGTGAACGTAGATTGTGAGTTGGTGAGGTGTAACACTTGAAGATGAAAGTGTAGTACTTGAAGGAGGGCTTCAAGTCAAACTAATATGTTCAAGTATCGAAATTTTCATGTGGGAAAGATTTCTCAGCCGTTTCTCAGGACATATGTAAGTTCTCCTATGGGCGAGTGGTCGTTAGCATAATAAACATAGATCCGTTAAACTTTATCATATGAAAATTGTACATTTCAAAACTATAAGTAAAAACATTTAATTTAATGAAAGAATCATTGAAAAATAGTAAAAACTGACTTCAAACCAATCGATTTCCCGTCGCCCACCGCGTTTCCCCAACTAATTTGCACACCCCCCACCGGAAAAAACTGGCCACCTTGCCACCTCAAAAAATGGTGCTTGTGATGACCAAAAATCAGAGTCAGTTTTCATATGTTCTCTGATGCTCTTCAATAAATTTTTATATAATATCTTTCTATGTATGCTTATAATTAAATGTACAAAGTTTTTTTACAAAAAGGTAACCTTAAGACTGCAAACAAACCGGCCAAAATCAGCAAAAATAGGGCATAAGGCCTCACTCAGAATTTTTTTGATTTAAATACAAGGCCGGCACAAGTACAGAAAGTGAAGGAAATAAAAGAAACTATTTAATAAAAGCATTTTGTACAGAAAGTGCAGGAAAAAATTGAAAATCTCTAAAGATCTCACCCCTGATTTTTTTTAGCCTGTCTGCAGCCCAGAACAGATCACCAACAGCAGGGTTACAAAGAAAGGAGCAGTAGTTGAACATATGCAAAACAAAGACCATGTGATTGTGAATAGATGCAGCACATTACATTCCCAGAAAAGCACACACAACACATATAGGAGTGATACAAGACAGGTGCAAAAAAGGACTTCAGGGAAGAAAAAACAACACATGCTACAGATAAGTTTACAACACACCATTTTGCAGACAGCATGCGCACAGCATTTGGAAAAACTGTGCAAGGCCACGGGACGTGAAAGTATGCATGAGAAACACACACAAAAAAAACACAAAGCCCTCTCTAGCCATGACTTTTACAAATCTCGACCCCGCAAAAACCGTCAAATAAAAAAAAATTTAGTGCGGCCTTCACTTCAAAGGCTACGTATGTCGATAGGCCTGTTTGGTCAAATATTGTTTGGAAATTTTTCTGGTTTCCTCTCCGGGAATTGGCTTGGTCTTGTCAAATATTGCCACAGAAATTCACGGGCCGGCGCCACCAAAATCATGTCGGAGGTCAAGTGCATCGCAGCAGGTCCATGTTCAAACCACATCGTTTCAAGCAAAAGCAAGCATGACACAAGTGTTTTTTTTAGAAAAAAGGTGTGGCTCACTTCTTGAAACCCTTATTGTTGACTCCAAAGTTCAGATTTCAGGACATAGCAAGTATGGTGTTTTTAACTGAAAAATGCTGTTTGCATGATGCACTCTGCACTCATTTTTACGCACAAGTGCACAAATGAATTCACATGTTATGTTGAGTAATCCTGCCTAAGGGTTTTTGCAGAGGAGTACGATGGAAAGTGAAAACTAGGAAAACATAGGTCGAAAATTAGTGTCAAAATTCGGAACATACTCTGGAACACAGCAATACCTTTAATACCTTGAAAAACTACACCTCCGGCTACACTTTCCCAATAAAAACATTGAATTCTGTGCAAACAGCACTTCAAAATCTTGAATATTGAATGAGTTTACCTGCTGCGAAATTGATGGGGGCTCTAACGACCACTAGAACCTACATATGAAGTCTGTTTCCTGGTCCACAAATTTACCGCACATGCGTGTTCACGGGAAATCGGGGGAAAAGGTAACAGATTGGGGAAAAAGGCAATAGTTAATCTTTTGTAAAAAACTTGAATTAATCGTTTGAAGTCGTTCCTGAACGAAATCGAAAACTAGTTAGTGAAGTCGAAACGTCGTGCAGAGGAGAATGATTATCTAACGGGCCGGTCAAAAACAGTAAAATGTCAACGGTAGTGGTTTTGGCCGGTCGTTAAGTGCTCAGTCTGATGGCTCCCCCCCCCCCCCCCAGACCTAACGGTTGAGTATTAATAGAGTTGCGTACAGAATGAGTGACTAACGATCATGATGTGTCAGTGACTTGTCTCAGAAAAAGGAAAAGGAGAAAAGAGAAAGATGGGTCTCTTTAAACCTCAGAGGAAGATGAAAAAGAAGTGCGTCGTGGAGAGATCCTTCGCCCCACAGCACCAACGGAACACGCAGAGGCCCAATGCGAACGGCAGCAAAAGTAACATCGTCAAATGGTATGGTTTGAGCGCCAAGTGCATATCCATGACCGGTTTGTCATGTTTTAACCATTCCACTCGTTTGAAGAGGGCCATCATGGCAGAGCTTATTGCATTGACTAAGGACTCCACTGTATCCTGAAATTCCTCTGCAGTGTCAGCCAGGACAGCCTTCCCCAGTTCCGGTGACAAGGCAACCGAGGTAAGCAACACCCCGCTCAGCATGCTTGCGACGGTGCGCAGAAACATGAGGAGAGGAGAGAAGAAATAAACGGTAGTCCTGTTTGCGCAACGCATAAAACTATCATAAAATCTGTGCAAAATTTCGTGCAAAATGAAAAAAAAAATCGAATCAAATAAACTCGCAGAGGTAAGGGAGAGAGAAAAAGTCCAGTCGCAAAGGAATGTATGAGAAATGGGGAGGGGGGGGAAGGGGAGGGGGGGGGGGGGGGGGGGAAGGAAGGGAAGGGGACGGGGAGGGGAAGGGAAGAAGGGACGCTCCTTCTCCTTTTCGTTTGTTTAAAGGGGAGGGGAAGGGAGAGAAAGAGAGAGGGAGAGAGGAGGGGAAGGGAGAGGGAGGGGGAAGGGGAAGGGGCCCCGAGAAGAAGGGGGAGGGGGAGGCGGGCAACTCCCCCCCCCCCCCCCCCCGGGGGGGGCGCCCCCTCCCCCTTCCCCTCCCCCTTCCCCTCCCCCTTCCCTCCCCCTTCCTCCCCCTCCCCCTTCCCCTCCCCCTTCCCCTCCCCCTTCCCCCCCCTTCCCCCCCCTTCCCCTCCCCTTCCCCTCCCCTTCCCCTCCCCCTTCCCCTCCCCTTCCCCTCCCCTTCCCCTCCCCCTTCCCCTCCCCCTTCCCCTCCCCTTCCCCTCCCCCTTCCCCTCCTCTTCCCGTTGTAATGTACTACTAACCCGTTACTCCACCTAGTCAATTTACCGGTAATTTGGATAATCTTAGTCATAGGCAGGTTCATAGGCCGGACAGTTATTAATACCTTTATTACTGACAAGGACACTTTCTAGAGTATTCGCGAATCATAGTCTGGAATTCCTAGAATCAAATGAGTGTTACCATTCTGTAAAGGTCATAACATCATACATTTTGTGTGACCCAAAGTCATTAAAAGTCTTTTCTTCGGTTATTCTTTACCCTTAGCGGGGTAGCTTCCCTAAACTCTGCGTTTGAGTGATAGATTACTTTGGTTATGAGCCTTGTCAAGGAGGCAAGCGTGCCAAAGCACGTATTGAGTCAAGTGCCCATATTCGAGGGCAACGACCAAAGCTTTTGGCCTTGGTCAAGCAAGTTTCAGAAGCACATGCAGGGGATATCTGTCCACGTGGCAGAGATGGTATCTGTGGCATTAGCCGACCCAGCTAAAGCCAAAAGGGATTTTCCTTACGACGAAGCAAGGGCTAAGACGGCAGAAGACTTAGAAGAGCCCGACACGCCCATAAGTGATAGTGAGGAAGATGAAGAGTCAGACACCTCTCAGAGAGGAAGACAGAGACCCCAGACAAAGAAAGAAGATATCAAACAGCCAGAAGGTTGGGATAAAATGACAGCAGAACAAAAGAGAGAGTGGAAAGAGAAAGAAGCAAGGAAAAAGAAAAGACAAAGTATGAAACAACACACAAGAAGAAAGACAGCTATCCGCAAAGAGAAGAAATATTATGAAAGGATGAAAACTTTGCAGTTATGTCTGTCTATGGCTTTTTCCAAAGACAATGTATCTAATTTCCTGCGAACACAGAAGACGAAAGGACCCATTGAAGAGTTGATAGTAGTAAGAGATCAATGGGGAGGCATTTCCGGAGCAGGTAGGTACATGTTAGAGGAAGAGTTTGAGAGAACGAGACCAAGGGCAGGTCAGAGGTATGTAGACTGGCTAAATGAATTTATCGCAAGAAAATCCAGCTTGAAAGTTTACGTGGGGCGCCATTTTCCGATGAGGAAGCAAAGAGAAAGCTATTTAAGAAATTGCGCTACCATCCAGCTTTCGGGGATAAATTTCAGGTGGACCACTATGATCTCCCGGCCAGACTAAGACCAAATTTCTCGGAACTATGCGAAGCATCTAAGGAAAGATGGTTAATGTGGGAAGAAAAAGAAAGACGTAACAATTTCCGTGAGAGAAAAACCCAAATTCGCAAAGACAACAACAAGAAATCTCGGGATGGCAAGCAGCGGCAAGAGACCAATCTCCTGATGGATAATAAAGGGAAAAGGGGAGACAATAAACCGGGACCAAAGACAGCTCCAAACTGGACGCTCAAAGTCACGTGTTTCGGATGTGATGCCAAAGGCCATACCATGAGATATTGCCCGGTGATTTCGGAAAAGTTCCGCAAAGAAGGAAAGTTAAAACGGAATCAAACGGAAGACAAAGGCACGGAACAAGAAAAGAACGAACAAAAGAACAATTACAAAAACAAAAAGAAACCCTTTCATAAGAAAAAGAAAGCACTCACTTTGATAACAACCGGCAACGACAAAAACGAAGACGAACAAAGTGACTCTGATACAAACGTTGCTTTAATCCATATGGGGAACACTTATGATAAGAGCGATGATGATGAGGAAGAAAGAGAAAGAGATGACGAGCAACCAAGCTCACCTCATCACAAATCTACAAGTCCCCAATCCCTTTTGAACGATACAAAGACTACACCTAGGGTAGGGAATAGACATAGTGAGAGTGGAGAAGGACGGGAAGTGCGGTTAGTATCGGCCACCCTACGAGGTCCCTCCTCACTACGGGGAGAAGGCAAGGAAGAGCGGTTAGTATCCGCCACCCCACGATGTTCCCCAGTCACCCCTAACCCTAACGAAACTCCTTTGAGGCTTGAGAGTTCTTACGGAGTCACGCCTGACACAAAATTTGCCGGAATAAACAGACGCAAAAAACCGTGTAATGTTTCCGTTGAAAAATCAAAAGGAAAAGGAATATACGCAAATCACGCGAAACGATTATCTTATGCGAGGTACTGCGGATATCACGCCACACAAGACCCAGACTATCCGGAGTTGGATTTGTCGGTAAGTCCCGTGTTGCGTCCCCCCAAATCTCCTTACTACCCAGACGAACGAGGTCTTAAAGCTGCGGCATTGGAAAAGTCTCATAAAATTACGCAAAGACTCGTTTTCGGGGAATTTGAAACTTTACTTGACACCAAAATTTCCACAAGTCCACAAGTCTCGCAAAATATTCCGCAACAACCACGCAAACATAATCCATTTTCTAGTCTGCGGACCGGCCAGAGCAGAGAAGGGAGATGAGAGTGGAGTGGATGAGGGAGAGCAACGACTTGGGCCCACTTCTGTCAACAAGTTTGGCAACCAAATAGGTCCCACCTCACGACAACTCCAAATCTCTAGTTCTAGACCAATCACAGCACTCCCACCAACACAGACAACAAACACGCAACCCATCAACCCTCCCGTCATAACCTTCAAAGATATAAATGAAATAGCTAAAACGTTGATGAATGAGTGCGTGAGGGGAATGAATGGAGAAGTGATGCGTGTCGTGAGTGGCGAGCTAGAGAGAGATGACTTTTTGACTGACATAGTAAGAGCAATAGAAGGAGTGTACTTGCAGAGAGCAGTCAGACAGAGTCCCATCACTACACCTCCACAACTCACAGAAGAGGGACAAGGTGAGGGTAGAGGAGTCTCTGAGGGTGAACTAGAAACAGAGACAGAGACAGAAGGAGAGACAGAGCATGTACTGATACATGTGAGAAAAAGAGTGATGAAAAAGAGAGACATGACAGTACAGGATAGTGGAGCAAGCACAGACATATCATGCAGAGAAGACAGATTGACGGATGTCGATGAGATAGACCCGGTAGAACTACTGACAGGTAATGGAGAAAGGGAGTTGAGTAAGTCAGGAAGAGCTAGGCTGACTGTGATAGATGGGAAAGGAAGGCCTAGAGCAGTAGAAAAGAAGATGTTACTCGACACTACCTTACCAGTTAGCATAGTCTCTACAGGACAGATGGACCACAGACACAACAGATCAGTCATCCACCAAAACGGACAGTTAGTAATACTCAAACACCCCATCCACATTAACGAGAGTGACATATTAGTAAGGGGAAGATTAACTAAGAGTATGATATATAGATGGGATGACGAATATGATGAACCATTGAAAGTCAACGAAAGATATGATCCTTTCGCAACAAGGGGGTAGAAGGGGAGGGAAGCCCCACAAATGAGAACAAAAACAAGACAAGTAAGCATGAAGTAAATAAGAGAGAGAAAGAATTACACGTAGATATAGTATTATAAGAAGCTTACCCCAGAAAGTCAGACAAACCTAGAAAGATAGGAATCAAGCTTTTTCACTATGCCTGTGGGCATTATGGGTTAACAAAGATGCGCCTATTGGCAAAAATTTTGAACATTAAGTTAGTTGGTGACGAGATCGATGTGAGATTTTGCGAATCTTGCATGATAGGAAAGTCTAAACGTTTGCCACGTTTTGCAGTTAATAGTATTACAATAGAAAGAGCCCAAACGCCAGGTATAATTCTACACATAGACACATCAGGACCGTGGGCAACTAGATCAATAGGTGGTAAACGGTATAAATTTTCGGTCACCGACGACTACTCACTGTTCATTCTTGACTTTTATTTAGCCCATAAGAATGAGTTTGTAGATTGCTTAAAACAAGCTGTAGCCTTTTATGAGAGACAGACAGGAAACAAAGTAAAGGAAATTCGCGCAGATCAAGAATTCCATATTCCGGAGGAAGTCATTAAGTGGTGGAAAAATATTCGCTTTATTTGGAAAACCTCCGCGACAAACGATAAAGACGGGAATCCTATTGCGGAAAAAGTGAATGATATTACGGCGGGGCCTGCACGAGCAATGAGATATCACGCTAAATTACCGCCGCAATTCTGGGCAGAATTAGAACACGCAGCAACAACCATTCACAACATACTACCAGCAATTCACGGGGAACGCAAAGGAATTTCGCCTTATGAGCAGCTGTTAGGTAGAAAACCAACACTCTTTCATTTAAAACCAATAGGATGTATGGGTGTGTTACATATACCTAAGACTAAAGTGCGGAAGGGAGAGTATAGAGGGAAAAAGGTAATGCTAGTAGGATATGATCTATTTCGGGAACTATACCGCGTATGGGATGGTAAGAAGATAATTTCCGGAGTGAGAGATGTGAGATTTAATATTCACAAAATCGGTAAACAAGCTCATCCTCCTAAACTAGTGTCGTGGGATAATGATGACTCTGAGGGGGAGAATGAGAATGAGAGCGAGCAACCACACACATCTCCACAAGCGTCACCACCCCAATCACCACCCCAATCACCACCTCAATCACCTAAGTCACCGCACAACGTCAACAACGACCACCCAACAACACACTTTGATGAAGTTGAGGGGGAGACAGAGAATGTTAATATCGATGCGAATGAGAATGAGCATGAAAATGAGCATGTGGAGAGGAATACATTGGATCACAAACATACACGCCTACACACAAGTCCAGAGCCACATTATCCACAACAATTACCCCCAGAGCACAAGATCAAGCCACAAGAGCATACAAATGAACAAGATCCAACAGATCCACTAAAAATACATGAAAGAAGAGCATACGAAGAAAAATCATCACCATCTAAGGGATTAACGTGGGAGCAGAGTCAGAGAGTAACGGAGAGTAACATAATCCCCGGTAAAAGACAGCGCAAGGCAGTAGAGAGATTAACCCCTAGCAATGAGCCCAAGAGAGAAAAGAGAGAGGCTCAAGAGCTAATAGGTAAGGTAGTAAGAGTGCCCGCGCGTGCATGGGGAGATGGATGGGCGAAGAAAAAGTACGGTGAGGGATGGGAGAGCATAGTACGAGTAGGGGTAGTCAGCAGAGTGAGTGACCCCAGAGATAGACTCGTAGTAAGAGACAGACCTCAGCCCACCCACATAGTTAAGTTTGAAGACGAAGAAGAACGGATGTTGAATTCGGAAATCTTCAAATACTCCGTGAAAGATCCCGAATACCCGTTACAAAGTCCCGCTAATATGTTTTTATGCGATGACCGTATGGTGGCAGATGAGATTCGTGATTTTTATTTGTATGTAGATATCAGAGTACCCAAAGATGTCATAGAGGAAGGTTTGACAGCTAAAGATGTTTTAGAGGGTATGAAAACAGAGCTAAAAGCTCTTCAATCCTTTAACACATACACATGGGTACCCCATAAGGAGGCAAGCAAGGCAGGAGTTAGTAAGATAGTTAGATTGACATGGGTTCACAAAGTAAAGTTAGATGAGAACGGGAAAAAGTTCATAAAGTCTCGTTTAGCTTTACGGGGAGATATGTTAGAACCCGGTGTTAGCTATAACCCAGATCAGCTCTTTGTTCCTTGCGCCGCGCACCATTCACTTTTATTTCTCGCCAAACTAGCTGCCTGGCACAAACACAAACTATACGGCATAGATTTTAAAAATGCATACCTAAATGCTCGTATGAATGACCCTGTTTATGCATATGCGCCAGAGAGTGTAGACAGAGAAGGGCATGAGGGGATGATATGGCGTATAGATGGTGCTTTATATGGTGCATCACAGGCAGGAAGAAGATGGTATGAGATATTAGCACCCAAGTTAGAGGAGCTAGGTTTTAGGCTAGATTCAGACTTATGTATGTTTGTAGAAAATGATAAAGCTTTGAGAGAGGCGATAATAGGAATATTTCATGTTGATGACTTGTTGTTCACCGCAACAAACAAACAAGCATATGAGCGTTTTGCGTCCGCATTAGAAAAACATTTCCCGCTCAAAAGACTCGGTATTGCCCGTGAATTCAAAGGAATAGAGATAGAGCAATCGAACGGGAAAATAATTTTGCATCAGCGAAAATATCAGCAGCAGATACTAAAAGAGGTAGGCTACGATTCTGCTAAACCCGTTAGTACTCCAGCGCAAGAACATTTCACGGAACCGATGTCGGAATCAGCTAGCTTGCGAAAATTTTCAATTCCTAGTCTAGTTGGTCGTTTGCTATTTCTCGCAAAGATGACAAGACCCGATATAGAACAAGCACTAAATTCGGCAAGTGTCATGCAAACTATCGATAAGGGAATAACTTATGCGATGTTAGGCAGAATCTTTCGTTATTTAGTTAACTCTTATCGAGGTTTAGCTTACCATGAGCCTAAGTCAGAGCAAGAAGGGCAAACCTATCCAAAACTTTCCATGTGGCCCGACGCGGCTCACAAAGTTTGTAAGAAAACAGGGAAGTCCCGCACTGGATTCGTGATCCTATGGGGCAGCGATCCAGTTGCATGGTTATCAAAGCGACAGAGTCGCATCGCCCTGAGTTCCAATGATGCTGAAATATTTGCAGCAACTGAGTGCATTAGAGAGGGACTTGCACTAAAACACATTACACAAGAACTAAACATAGCCCAAAAGAGCCCGACAGAATTATTCTAGGATAACTCTCAAACAGTCTTAGCGGCAGAGAGGGGTATGTCAGGTAATAGAACTAAACACTTACCTTTAGAATTATACTTTATGCACCACCTACAGAGAGACGGTGAGATTAAGTTTGTAAAAGTAGGTACGAAGAAGCAGATAGGTGATGTAATGACAAAATATTTACCGAAAGAACAATTCGAGTATTTACTTAACAAATTTACGGTAAAGCTCAAGTAATTTCGGGATTTGCGTGTCCACTCACCTATATTTGCTTTGAGTATTTTGTGCAGTTTGTTGCTTGTTGCAGCAGCTTTGTTTTGCGCAGGGGTCAAGAGCCGTCGAGCCGAGGCTGGGTAGCCGACTGCCACGCGAGGCCGGCAGCCGCGAGGCTTTCCCTGGCTAACTTAGCAATTTAAATTCTTTCTATCATTCTTTCTGTCCTAGAATAGGAAATCTAATTTTTTTTTTTATTTTGCTACCCTCTACGGGAAGCGCTTGCAAATTTTTGAACACATACATACTTCATACATGTTACTGCATGACCACATATATACATACATAGAGGATGTGAGGTAAATGGGAGTTGATATTTAACCTTCGGGTAACCCATAACTGATCCTCAACACTATTTTTTTTAATATTTACACACTAATATAGCCTATGACTTGCGACTAAGGGGGAGCGTTGTAATGTACTACTAATACCCGTTACTCCACCTAGTCAATTTACCGGTAATTTGGATAGTCTTAGTCATAGGCAGGTTCATAGGCCGGACAGTTATTAATACCTTTATTACTGACAAGGACACTTTCTAGAGTATTCGCGAATCATAGTCTGGAATTCCTAGAATCAAATGAGTATTACCATTCTGTAAAGGTCATAACATCATAAATTTTGTGTGACCCAAAGTCATTAAAAGTCTTTTCTTCGGTTATTCTTTACCCTTAGCGGGGTAGCTTCCCTAAACTCTGCGTTTGAGTGATAGATTACTTTGCTTCCCCTCCCCCTTCCCCTCCCCCTCAGTCCCGGCCCTCCCCCTTCCCCTCCCCCTTCCCCTCCCCCTTCCCCTCCCCCTTCCCCTCCCCCCCTCCCCTCCCCTCACTTCAGGGGGGGGGGGGGTATGAAAAACTTTTCGGATGATTTGCGCACAAAAATTTTTGGCGCGCGGTTTTTTCCACGGGAAAACATTTTATTTATGTTACCTTTTTAAGAGACCGGAGCGGCCCGTTCATGCCGGATTTGGCGCTAAATCTTGCTGTTTTGCATGGGCGCGTGGCAGTGATACGGCCGGAAAAAGCAGCGCTTCCGAGTTTTTCCGGCAGAACTGCCTTTTTTAGTTATATCACTTCCAAAATTTGACTATATCATGCCCCGGGGGAAGAGAGTAGTAGAAAAAGAATTCTTTTAATTGAAAAGCTTGACAAATTCTTACACTTTGGCACTGAGTAGTAGGGGCGGGGCGCTCCGTCGGCGGCGAGCTCCGCGGCTCCGCTTTTCTGGGGCGACTGCCAGCGCCTGGCTGTGCCTGCTGGTGCTAGGGCACGCATTGCGCGCCTCTCTCTGAAAAAGGCAGTAGCTGCCCAATATTAAGGTACTGCATTGCCAGAAGCTTTCACAAATGCCTCCTAAGACTTTGTCGAGCTTTTAATAATTTTTTTTTTTAGTACTTTCATTGCGCCCCCCCCCCCCCCCCCTCTGCCCCTTTTCCGTTTCGCTCCCGATTCCGGTGCGTTTTCGTTGCAAAGACATTTTGTGCTTCTTCCTGCCCCCTTCCGTTCCCAATTTTCACACGGGTTCTATTGAAGGGGGGGGGGGGGGGCGACATTTTGTGCTTCCCCTTCCTCGCTACTAAGAGCGGGGGAGTTCAAGGGAAGGAGGAAGCTTGCTTCTCCCAAGAGCACAATCTCCCAGGGGTTCCCGGTTTGAAAGTTTCGTGCGGATTGGATTGAAATTGGGGGGGTGAACCCCCCAAGAGATTCCTACAGCTGGGAGGGAGAAAGGGCAGCACGCGGCACATCCCCCTCCCTCCTCAGAGGCCCCAATCGAAGCAAAGCACCAAACCCGACCTTAAGTCGGTTTTGGAGCTAGATTGATAACCTAAACACTAATATAAGTCCTGCTTACCCAAGGCCAGCAGTCTCAAAAGGACGTTGCGACTGGCGTTCATGTCGCGTCCGTGCTGGAGCGCGCACCACTCACAACTATACGTTTTCGCGGCTTTGATGTCATTCCACAGCACCCCGCATTGTGTACACGCCTGTGTGGTGAACTCCTCGTTGCATATCAGCACCTTGCATTTACCTACATACTCTCGCTGCAAGTTGAGCGCAGCCCGCTGGCGCGGGCTGCAAGGGGGGTCACGGGGGGCGGCGCCCCCCGGGGCCCCGCATCTGGCGGCTTTCTTGTACACGTCCTGGACCCTGTTGTAGATCTTGTCACGCACTCGAGTAATAGCGCGCCGTAGGCGCCAGCGGTTTCGCTTCTTACTGCTGTCCTTAGCCAGTAGCTCGACCTTGCTCACTAACTTGTCGATGTGTTTCTGCAATCGGTACACGCGTGCAATGGACCCGCGGCTCCATTCGGTTATCGCGCCAGAGTCCAGCCCGCTGGCCTGCGCGAGAGGGGGGCGGGGGGGGGGGGGGGGGGGGGGCGCGGGGGGCATGCCCCCCGGTCCGGTCCCAGAAAGCCAGCAAAGAAGGTCGCTGGCGCCCCCAGACCGTGTGCGAGATCGCGATCGTTGACCTGCGCTCCTCCCACTTGCGGAAGTTGACTCTCTTCCAGTGAAAGAACTTGCCCTTTTGCCTAAGATTTGTGATGGCGGACGCCCTCGCCGCTTGCAGGTCCCGGATGGCCACTTCGCGGATGTCGTAGGGTACCCGGAGAAGCCACGGTCTGGCTCGCACGAATTTACTACCTTCTTTCACAAATCGTAGGCGCAGAGTATCCAGATCGAAGTCGCCCAAGCAGCGCATTCTACCGCCCATCTCGGCCCTTCTTTTCTCTCGGCGCTCCTTTTGTTCTTGACGTTCTCTGGATTTCCTGACCTTGATTTCCTCGGGCGTTTCCTCCTATTCTTGCTTGTCTTTCTCTTCCTGCTTTTCCTCCTTTTTTTCGTTTCTTGTGCTTTGCGGGCTTTTCCTCCTTCTTTTCTTGGCGCCGCCTCTTTTTACTAATAACCTGCGTGGGCCAGGGGAAACGCTTATCCTCTTTTCTCAGCCAGGCAAGGGCAGCATTCCAGGTTGTATGAACTGCCCGATATAACAACCAGGCCTTACGCAGCCAAGCTCACCTAACTTCTTTATCCTTGGTCTAAGGGTAGATTCTGCACGTGAGTGTCTTGAGCGGGGGCGTCTTGCCCGCCTTCTTGTTGAGGCTAAATTTCTTCTGGGGCACCTTCTGCTTCTTGTCTGCTTTTGCTGCGTTCCGTCGCGCGTCGACCTTGGTTGCGGGCAACAGTGCAAGTCGCGATTGCCAGGAAGTCTCCTGCGGGCTTTGCAAGGTTGTCGGCTCGTACATTCTGACCGAGCTCCAGGACCCGTAACCCATGACACTGTTCAGAGAAAGAGGCAGACGGCTTGAGCTTGCTCGGGCCAGGCGGCCCCCTGTGCATAGAGGTAACTGCCTAGACATCTCCCTGGCAGACTCGGTCAAGAACGGCGCATAAGCTAAAAATGGCTCCTGAGGAGCCGGCGTGGGTTTGGAATTCTTTTCTCGGGTTTTCTCTTTTCGGGGCCGTCCAGCTGCCGCGGTCTGTTGGAGGGGCTCGGGGGGGCTTTTCCTTCCGGTCCCAGAGAGTGAGCAGTCTCATTCGAAGTCACTTGTCGGACGATCTAGATGGAGTTTGTAGTATAAAGCCAGTTGGTCTTCTTGTTGCCATGTCTATACCTGCTAACAAAGTTAGTACTTTGATTTGTGGCTTTAGATGGAAGCAAAAATAGGTAGACTTATTTTTGAAGCTTAAAGATGCAGGGAGAGGGGGGCGCCCCCCCCCCCCCCCCCCCCTCCATTCTTTTCCCTCGGATAGAGAGATTTGGGTGAGGGGAGGAGGGGGGGGAGAGGGGAGGAGGGGGGAGAGGGGGGGGGGGGGGGGGCAGTATATTGTAGGCGCACCCGCTTGGTGCTTTCCCCTTTCTTCCCCCTCCC
>WBZZ01004335.1:145000-167500 GCA_019918135.1 Paulinella micropora | reverse complement strand
TAAATATCCCTATGACCACGCCGAGGCGATGGATCTAGAGGAGAGGGATTTGCCTGACGAACCGGAGTCAGAGGACACTCCGGACACAGAGTCAGAGACCGAGTCAAAAACAGATGAACAGACTCCGAAAACAAGACACGGCTGCACAACGATCCATAGAGCTAGGCCACGCACAAAAGTAGCACTGCAAAAGCCTAAAGAATGGGATAAGATGGATAAGAAGCAGAAGAGGAAGTGGAGAGAGAAGCACGCGAAGAAGCGGAAGAGAGAACAAAGAAGACAGACGAAGAAAGCGCACTCCATAAGAGTGAAAGCAGTACAGAAGAAGAAGAAATATTATGAAAAGATGCGTGCCTTGCAACTTGTGCTTTCTGTTGCCTTTTCGCACACTCTTGTCGTACAATATCTGAGGACTAAGACTCCCAACGGCCCGATAGAGATGATAGAGTTAGTCAGGGCCAAGTTTGGTTCGGTGGGAGGTGTGAGCAAACATATCAATGTTGAGAGGTTTGAACACATCTACCCAAAACCAGGGACAAATGTAGACACCTGGTTAAGCTACTACCTCGCCTTCAAAAGCGAAGTTACTAAGAGAGCTTACGAGCCCATCCCTTTGAAGAGGAAGAGTTAACTCGTAAACTGCTTCAAAGGCTGGCCAAACACCCTGAATTTGGTAGCGAATACGAGGCTAACTACTTCAATCTTCCCGCAAACCTAAGATCTAAGCATGATGACTTAGTTGAGAGTACGAGGGATAAGTGGGAGATATGGAAGAAAGGGAAGGGGCGTAGGGAGGAGAGCAGAGAGGACGACGAGAACAGGAGACGAAGGAAGCAGAAGGACAGGAGACAAACCTCATGATGGATGATCAGGATGACTAAAAAAGGGGGTGGGGGTAAGACAGGTAAGTTTAGAAAGAAGAAAGAATGGTGGCTGAAAGTAACCTGCTATGCTTGCGAGAAGGTGGGGCATACAAAGGCGTATTGCCCAAAACTCAAGAGGAAACCCCACAAGCAGGAAGAAAAAGAGAAAACCCCCAAAGGCAAAAACAAGAAGGGCCAAAACAAAGGCAAAGGGAAGAAAGACATAGCTCTTTTGAGGGAGGAAGAGAGGGAGGATGACGAAGAACAGGGAGGGACACAAGAGAGCGATAGCGATGCGCTTCTTGTTTTTATGGGGGGTGATAAGCCCGACGACCCTGGGGAGGTAACCCCTGACGACAATGGTGGGGGGAGAGCGAGCGAAGATCAGAGTGATTCTAATCATGTGGTCGTCCCCCGCCGGCTAGCCCTAGCTTAGGGAGTCACTTAGCAAAGACTAGTTGGGTTGAGGATGCGTCCCAACCTAACATCTCAATCAATCTCAGTCTAGTCATCTTAGCTAATTAAAGAAGACTACCAACTATGCTAGCTATAGCGAACTTACGCAACGCTGCATCATCGGACATAGCTAAGGGCAACTACGCAGGCCAGCGGGCTGGACTCTGGCGCGATAACCGAATGGAGCCGCGGGTTCATTGCACGCGTGTACCGATTGCAGAAACACATCGACAAGTTAGTGAGCAAGGTCGAGCTACTGGCTAAGGACAGCAGTAAGAAGCGAAACCGCTGGCGCCTACGGCGCGCTATTACTCGAGTGCGTGACAAGATCTACAACAGGGTCCAGGACGTGCACAAGAAAGCCGCCAGATGCGGGGCCCCGGGGGGCGCCCGCCCCCCGTGACCCCCCTTGCAGCCCGCGCCAGCGGGCTGCGCTCAACTTGCAGCGAGAGTATGTAGGTAAATGCAAGGTGCTGATATGCAACGAGGAGTTCACCACACAGGCGTGTACACAATGCGGGGTGCTGTGGAATGACATCAAAGCCGCGAAAACGTATAGTTGTGAGTGGTGCGCGCTCCAGCACGGACGCGACATGAACGCCAGTCGCAACGTCCTTTTGAGACTGCTGGCCTTGGGTAAGCAGGACTTATATTAGTGTTTAGGTTATCAATCTAGCTCCAAAACCGACTTAAGGTCGGGTTTGGTGCTTTGCTTCGATTGGGGCCTCTGAGGAGGGAGGGGGATGTGCCGCGTGCTGCCCTTTCTCCCTCCCAGCTGTAGGAATCTCTTGGGGGGTTCACCCCCCCCAATTTCAATCCAATCCGCACGAAACTTTCAAACCGGGAACCCCTGGGAGATTGTGCTCTTGGGAGAAGCAAGCTTCCTCCTTCCCTTGAACTCCCCCGCTCTTAGTAGCGAGGAAGGGGAAGCACAAAATGTCGCCCCCCCCCCCCCCCTTCAATAGAACCCGTGTGAAAATTGGGAACGGAAGGGGGCAGGAAGAAGCACAAAATGTCTTTGCAACGAAAACGCACCGGAATCGGGAGCGAAACGGAAAAGGGGCAGAGGGGGGGGGGGGGGGCGCAATGAAAGTACTAAAAAAATTTTTTATTAAAAGCTCGACAAAGTCTTAGGAGGCATTTGTGAAAGCTTCTGGCAATGCAGTACCTTAATATTGGGCAGCTACTGCCTTTTTCAGAGAGAGGCGCGCAATGCGTGCCCTAGCACCAGCAGGCACAGCCAGGCGCTGGCAGTCGCCCCAGAAAAGCGGAGCCGCGGAGCTCGCCGCCGACGGAGCGCCCCGCCCCTACTACTCAGTGCCAAAGTGTAAGAATTTGTCAAGCTTTTCAATTAATTAAAAGAATTCTTTTTCTACTACTCTCTTCCCCCGGGGCATGATATAGTCAAATTTTGGAAGTGATATAACTAAAAAAGGCAGTTCTGCCGGAAAAACTCGGAAGCGCTGCTTTTTCCGGCCGTATCACTGCCACGCGCCCATGCAAAACAGCAAGATTTAGCGCCAAATCCGGCATGAACGGGCCGCTCCGGTCTCTTAAAAAGGTAACATAAATAAAATGTTTTCCCGTGGAAAAAACCGCGCGCCAAAAATTTTTGTGCGCAAATCATCCGAAAAGTTTTTCATACCCCCCCCCCCCCCCTGAAGTGAGGGGAGGGGAGGGGGGGAGGGGAAGGGGGAGGGGAAGGGGGAGGGGAAGGGGAGGGAAGGGGGAGGGGAAGGTGGAGGGGAAGGGAGGGGAAGGGGGAGGGGAAGGGGGAGGGGAAGGGGAGGGGAAGGGGGAGGGGAAGGGAGGGAAGGGGGAGGGAAGGGGGAGGGGAAGGGGAGGGGAAGGGGAGGGGCGCCCCCCGGGGGGGGGGGGGGGGTTTAAAAGAACACTAAAGTTGATCATAGTATAATTTCCGGGACTCGGACCGTGCTCCCCCCCCCCCCCCCCTGAAGTCTCCCTTATATCAACTTTAATGCTCTTTTTAAAACCCGGGGGGGGGGGGAGTTGCCCGCCTCCCCTCCCCCTTCTTCTCGAGGGCCCCTTCCCCTTCCCTCCCTCTCCCTTCCCTCCTCTCTCCCTCTCTCTTTCTCTCCCTTCCCCTCCCCTTTAAACAAACGAAAAGGAGAAGGAGCGTCCCTTCTCCCTTCCCCCTCCCCGTCCCCTTCCCCCTTCCCTTCCCCCCCCCCCCCCTCCCCTTCCCCTCCCCCCTCCCCATTTCTCATACATTCCTTTGCGACTGGACTTTTTCTCTCTCCCTTACCTCTGCGAGTTTATTTGATTCGATTTTTTTTTTCATTTTGCACGAAATTTTGCACAGATTTTATGATAGTTTTATGCGTTGCGCAAACAGGACTACCGTTTATTTCTTCTCTCCTCTCCTCATGTTTCTGCGCACCGTCGCAAGCATGCTGAGCGGGGTGTTGCTTACCTCGGTTGCCTTGTCACCGGAACTGGGGAAGGCTGTCCTGGCTGACACTGCAGAGGAATTTCAGGATACAGTGGAGTCCTTAGTCAATGCAATAAGCTCTGCCATGATGGCCCTCTTCAAACGAGTGGAATGGTTAAAACATGACAAACCGGTCATGGATATGCACTTGGCGCTCAAACCATACCATTTGACGATGTTACTTTTGCTGCCGTTCGCATTGGGCCTCTGCGTGTTCCGTTGGTGCTGTGGGGCGAAGGATCTCTCCACGACGCACTTCTTTTTCATCTTCCTCTGAGGTTTAAAGAGACCCATCTTTCTCTTTTCTCCTTTTCCTTTTTCTGAGACAAGTCACTGACACATCATGATCGTTAGTCACTCATTCTGTACGCAACTCTATTAATACTCAACCGTTAGGTCTGGGGGGGGGGGGGGGGGAGCCATCAGACTGAGCACTTAACGACCGGCCAAAACCACTACCGTTGACATTTTACTGTTTTTGACCGGCCCGTTAGATAATCATTCTCCTCTGCACGACGTTTCGACTTCACTAACTAGTTTTCGATTTCGTTCAGGAACGACTTCAAACGATTAATTCAAGTTTTTTACAAAAGATTAACTATTGCCTTTTCCCCCAATCTGTTACCTTTTCCCCCGATTTCCCGTGAACACGCATGTGCGGTAAATTTGTGGACCAGGAAACAGACTTCATATGTAGGTTCTAGTGGTCGTTAGAGCCCCCATCAATTTCGCAGCAGGTAAACTCATTCAATATTCAAGATTTTGAAGTGCTGTTTGCACAGAATTCAATGTTTTTATTGGGAAAGTGTAGCCGGAGGTGTAGTTTTTCAAGGTATTAAAGGTATTGCTGTGTTCCAGAGTATGTTCCGAATTTTGACACTAATTTTCGACCTATGTTTTCCTAGTTTTCACTTTCCATCGTACTCCTCTGCAAAAACCCTTAGGCAGGATTACTCAACATAACATGTGAATTCATTTGTGCACTTGTGCGTAAAAATGAGTGCAGAGTGCATCATGCAAACAGCATTTTTCAGTTAAAAACACCATACTTGCTATGTCCTGAAATCTGAACTTTGGAGTCAACAATAAGGGTTTCAAGAAGTGAGCCACACCTTTTTTCTAAAAAAAACACTTGTGTCATGCTTGCTTTTGCTTGAAACGATGTGGTTTGAACATGGACCTGCTGCGATGCACTTGACCTCCGACATGATTTTGGTGGCGCCGGCCCGTGAATTTCTGTGGCAATATTTGACAAGACCAAGCCAATTCCCGGAGAGGAAACCAGAAAAATTTCCAAACAATATTTGACCAAACAGGCCTATCGACATACGTAGCCTTTGAAGTGAAGGCAGCACTAAATTTTTTTTTATTTGACGGTTTTTGCGGGGTCGAGATTTGTAAAAGTCATGGCTAGAGAGGGCTTTGTGTTTTTTTTGTGTGTGTTTCTCATGCATACTTTCACGTCCCGTGGCCTTGCACAGTTTTTCCAAATGCTGTGCGCATGCTGTCTGCAAAATGGTGTGTTGTAAACTTATCTGTAGCATGTGTTGTTTTTTCTTCCCTGAAGTCCTTTTTTGCACCTGTCTTGTATCACTCCTATATGTGTTGTGTGTGCTTTTCTGGGAATGTAATGTGCTGCATCTATTCACAATCACATGGTCTTTGTTTTGCATATGTTCAACTACTGCTCCTTTCTTTGTAACCCTGCTGTTGGTGATCTGTTCTGGGCTGCAGACAGGCTAAAAAAAATCAGGGGTGAGATCTTTAGAGATTTTCAATTTTTTCCTGCACTTTCTGTACAAAATGCTTTTATTAAATAGTTTCTTTTATTTCCTTCACTTTCTGTACTTGTGCCGGCCTTGTATTTAAATCAAAAAAATTCTGAGTGAGGCCTTATGCTCTATTTTTGCTGATTTTGGCCGGTTTGTTTGCAGTCTTAAGGTTACCTTTTTGTAAAAAAACTTTGTACATTTAATTATAAGCATACATAGAAAGATATTATATAAAAATTTATTGAAGAGCATACAGAGAACATATGAAAACTGACTCTGATTTTTGGTCATCACAAGCACCATTTTTTGAGGTGGCAAGGTGGCCAGTTTTTTCCGGTGGGGGGTGTGCAAATTAGTTGGGGAAACGCGGTGGGCGACGGGAAATCGATTGGTTTGAAGTCAGTTTTTACTATTTTTCAATGATTCTTTCATTAAATTAAATGTTTTTACTTATAGTTTTGAAATGTACAATTTTCATATGATAAAGTTTAACGGATCTATGTTTATTATGCTAACGACCACTCGCCCATAGGAGAACTTACATATGTCCTGAGAAACGGCTGAGAAATCTTTCCCACATGAAAATTTCGATACTTGAACATATTAGTTTGACTTGAAGCCCTCCTTCAAGTACTACACTTTCATCTTCAAGTGTTACACCTCACCAACTCACAATCTACGTTCACTTTGAGCAACTCAGCATGCTCATTAAAGAGGCTTTACCGACTCCTTTCAGAGTCCACCGGTCCTGGCTCACACAGCTACCGAAGGGAGGGAAGGCAATTTAATAAAAGGATTTCTGACAACTACAGTACGTCACGTCGCAAAACTAATAGTAAGATAAGCGAAACAGAACTTTCAAATAAGCTGGAGGGAAAATATAATGACTGTACTCCACTTACCGACTACTTATCTAGAAGTTTCTACAAAGACTGATTAAGTTAATACTGCCACTAGAGTGGCAAAATATAGTGTCCGCTGTATCACTAAATATTTTAGTGGAATTAGTACTGTCCGTCATTATGACAAATCAACTACCCTGGTAACGGTAACTCCGGGTAACGTCGGAAATGAAATAGGAATAACGCTCCCCCTTAGTTATTTGTCATAACTACGTCAGTATATTCAGTCTAGTCTAACATCTGAAAAAAATTCCAAGCGCTTCCCGTAGGGGGTATCAAAAAGTCACAGAAAAATATGTATGCAAAGGTGATAGAAATATATGAAAACTTGAAGCAAAGAAAGAGGTGAAATCATGATTTTTGTATAAAAATGAAATTCTCCCATGTCTTCCGGCCACCGGCCGCCGAAAAAGTCTGGTCAGGGTCCCCACCGGCCACCCGAGTCCCAGCGGCCACGATCCTACGATCCGATTTCCACGCGCGTCCAGCTCAACACCTATAGGAGAGGACACACTCGCACAAAAGAGAACACACAAAGAAAAACAAAACACAAAACACCGATGAAAAACCCATAATCATTCAGGAGATTCCGGAATGATGACCGTGAATTTGTTCAGCAAATACATGAACTGATCACGGGGCAACGGTTTAGTAAGTAAATCATCTATTTGCTTTTTAGTACTGGCTTTAATAAACTTTATCTCACCATCTCTCTGTGAATGATATATGAAATGTAGTTCGAGAGGTAAATGTTTGGTGCGTGGTCCGGATAATCCCCGTTCGCCTGCGAGAATTGTTTGGGTGTTATCCTCATATGATTCAACCGGACCTTTTTGCGGAATTCCGAGTTCCTGTCTAACATGACCTACAGCTAGACCCTCTCTAATACATCATCTTCAGCTGCTGCAAATATTTCAGCATCATTCGAGCTAAGGGCTATCCTACTCTGTCTCTTAGAAAGCCAACCTATAGGGTCCCCCCCCCCCCCCCCATAGAATTACGTATCCCGTACGTGACTTTCCGGTTTTATTGCAAACCTTATGTGCCGCATCAGGCCATAACGTGACTTTTGGATAGGATTGACCCTCTTGCGAGGACTTAGGCCCGTGAGATGCTAACCCGCGAAATGAGCCGATCAAATACCGCAATATCCTTCCTAACATAGCATTAGTGACTTCCTTATCTATGGTCTGCATAACACTAGCTGCATTGAGCACCTGTTCTATATCCGGCGTAGTCATCTTAGCTAAATAAAGAAGACTACCAACTATGCTAGCTATAGGGAACTTACGCAACGCCGCGTCATCGGACATTGCTAAAGGCAACTGATCTAGTGCAGGGGTGCTTACGGGGCGGGACTTATCATACGTATACCCAAACTCCCTTAACACCTGTAACTGGTACTTACGTTGATGAAGGACGATTCGTCCCCCTTCCTGTACTATTTCAATCCTTTTGAACTCCCTTGTTTCCCCAGGCATCTAGTGGACCTACGCTGGGATTGACTATAGCTATTTACGAGCAGAGGGGGTTTATTAGGTTTGGGCAGGGGGGTTTTGTTTTCCTCAGACTCTGAGGGAATTGCTGTAGGGGGGGTTGCCCTTGTTAGCTGGGTCGGATATAGAACAGGCGCTCAATGCAGCTAGTGTTATGCAGACCATAGATAAGGGAGTCACTTATGCAATGTTAGGAAGGATATTGCGGTATTTGATCGGCTCATTTCGCGGGTTAGCATTTCACGGGCCTAAGTCCTCGCAAGAGGGTCAATCCTATCCAAAAGTCACGTTATGACCCAATGCGGCCCATAAGGTTTGCAATAAAACCGGAAAGTCACGTACGTGATACGTAATTCTATGGGGGGGGGGGGGGACCCTATAGGTTGGCTTTCTAAAAGACAGAGTAGGATAGCCCTTAGCTCGAATGATGCTGAAATATTTGCAGCAGCTGAAGATGATGTATTAGAGAGGGTCTAGCTGTAGGTCATGTTAGACAGGAACTCGGAATTCCGCAAAAAGGTCCGATTGCATTATATGAGGATAACACCCAAACAATTCTCGCAGGCGAACGGGGATTATCCGGACCACGCACCAAACATTTACCTCTCGAACTACATTTCATATATCATTCACAGAGAGATGGTGAGATAAAGTTTATTAAAGTCAGTACTAAAAAGCAAATAGATGATTTACTTACTAAACCGTTGCCCCGTGATCAGTTCATGTATTTGCTGAACAAATTCACGGTCATCATTCCGGAATCTCCGGAATGATTATGGGTTTTTCATCGGTGTTTTGTGTTTTGTTTTTCTTTTTGTGTTCTCTTTTGTGCGAGTGTGTCCTCTCCTATAGGTGTTGAGCTGGACGCGCGTGGCGATCGGATCGTGAGATCGTGGCCGCTGGCGGCGGGGATTCCGCGGCACAGGCGGACTCGGTGCCCCGCCACCCCGACCAGATATTTCCGATGGCAGGTGATAGTGGACACTTGGGAACTTCATTTTTATGTGAAAAACGCGATATCACCTCTTTCTTTGCTTCAAGTTTTCACATATTTCTATCATATTTACATATATGTTCAAGTTTCTGTGACTTTTTGATACCACTAACGGGAAGCGTTCGATTTTTTTTTCTAGATGTTAGACTAGACTGAATATATTACTGCCACCGTTGACCGTGATTCAAGTAGCAAAGCATTCAACCTTTGATATTATCTTTCTCAATTGATATTTGAGATACGGAAATGCAGCGCACAACGTTGGAAAGCTCTTGTCCTAAGCTCAGTTCCAATGCTGGCTTCAGATTTGTCGTATTACTTAGATTGATGGAGAACGATGAGATCAAAGTTGGATAGTTTGCCACTTGAATGTCCAAAGTAATAATGATGTAGTTATGACAAATAATTAAGGGGGAGCGTTTTTCCTTTTTCATTTCCGACCTTAACCAGGAGTTACAGTTACTAGGGTAGTTTATTTGTTATAAGGACGGACAGTAACAATTCCACTTAATCATTTAGTAATACAGCTGACACTATATTTTGCCACTCTAGTGGCAGTATTAATTTAATCAGTCTTTGTAGAAATTTCTAGATAAGTAGTAGGTAACTGGAGTACAGTCATTATATTTTCCCTCCAACTTATCATCTTGAAAGTTACGTGAAAGTTACGCTTATCTTAGTTTTGCGACCTATTGTAGTTGTCAGAATTCTCTTTATTAAATTTGCCTTCCCTCCCTTTTGGTAGTGACACAGGACCGGTGGACTCTGAAAGAAGTCGCTAAAAGGCATCTTTAATGAGCATGCTGAGTTGCTCAAAGCGAAGCGAGGGTCGAACCGGCGGCCGGCGATCGGTCGTTTGATCTTTCACGATTTCTGAATAAGCAGTGTTATGAAATATAATAATATCGGACAGCCTACTCGAGAAGTGGGAAGCTGCCACCGGCCCAAGTTATCGGCGGGGCCATGATCGGCACGTAGACTCTGGCTGCCTCGATCTTGTCGTAGAGAATACGAATTTTGAGGTATGGGCCACGTGGTTATTACTGTAGGCATTCAAGTGGCAAAACAGCCCAACTTTGTCCTCATTTTTCTCGATCAATATTTGAGATAAACATGCAGAGCACACCGTCACGTTTATAAAGCTCTCGTCCTAAGCTTTCAAATGCTGGCTTCAACACAGTCGTATCACTTCGATTGATGGAGAACGAGTAGATCAAAGTTGGATAGTTTGCCACTTGAATGTCCTCAGTAATAAGCAGGAGCAGTGCCTGCGATCGTATTTACGCCCAAGTATATATATACCTATCACAGAACTTTGAAACTAATCCACCAACCCTACATAAGGCGTTAATATATGATATTGCTGTCGACATTCAAGACAAAAAAAATTATGAGTTTTTCGATTTTGTGTCATTTTTCGGATTTTGCGTCACATTTTCGATTTTCAGTCACTTTTTCCGTTTTTGTGTCAAAAATTCAAATTTAACGGTAACATTTCGCTAAAATTTACGTTATTTTGCGGACGCATATAGCAGTTAATTTCAAAAATTCAAATTTTCAACAAAAACTGAAATTTCAACGAAAACGAAAATTCCAACGAAAATCGAAAAACTCATTATTTTTTTTGTCTTGAATGTCGATAGCAATATCGTAGGAAGTTGGAGAGTACAGTAGTGATTATTCATAGCAGCCGCCCTTAATGTTAATACTAATTACTAGTCATAATGACAGCTTTCTGGTACTGGTGGCTACCTTTTCAGGTATTACCTGTTTCAGTCATATTATTACCACTTAGCATGAACGTTACTGATTTTTGATCTCTGTGGCGGGATCGTATGTTGATTGGAAAAATATTTGAACTGGTGAACTGGGAGACCGTCTTACTGGGGGACACCCTAGTTCGATCCCGAGCCATGACAACCGGTTCTACTTCCCGAGAATATCATGATACTTTATTTACATGCTTGCCACTGGGGATGAAAAGGAAGCGTAATCAGTTGAAAAATTCAACTTTTACTAACTAAATTATTATTAACTTGACTCATGATTACAGTTTCACAGCTAATATATAATTGTCAGTAATGATCTTTGAATTTGGGACAACTTAGCTATATCTTAGTTATACTTGGGCCTTGCTAATATCTTAGTTATACTAGTACAGTTTGTGTGTGTGCGCGCGCGTGTGTGTGTGTGTGTGTGTGTGTGTGTGTGGGTGCGCGCGTTTACAGCTGAGAAAGTAAGTAGAAAGTCGGAGGGATAGTTGGCAAGGAGGTCAGAGCCTCGGAATATAACCTCGACCATCAGGTAACGCTGCCATGTACTAGCTTAATTTGTATGTGGATGTACTGTGCATACATGCTTAATTTGTATGCGGATGTACTAGCTAAGTTACGTGCAGCCAAAGGATGTACTTTATTATTCAAGTATATTGTACTAGCTTAATTTGTATGCGGATATACTAGCTTAATTAATATATGTGGCAGATGTATGTATGATAATATGCACGTAGGCAAGTACTAGCTTAATTTGTATGCGGATAGGGACGTCGGTCCATAATACTAGCTTAGGTATCCGCAATAGAGCTACGATCATAATCTGTGTTAGTTGTTCTCAAAATTCAACCGTGTGATATACTATCAAAACGATGACCATGACTGTGGGTATTACTGCCGTCATTGAAGTGGTAAAATCGCCCCATTTCGAGTCTAAGCTTTCTCTGTCACGAGTAGGGCTGTGACGAGTCAATCTTGCCCCAACTTGGTTGGAGCGCAACTTTCTCTGTCACTAGGGGGCTATGACGAATCTGTGAAGGCACCGTTTGACTTCCAAAGCAAGGGCTTTCAAAGGACGTGCTCAGAATGCACGCAGCTCATGATGGTATATTATGCGGCTAGCCACAAATTTGACGTGTTTTGCGGGCGAGCCGGGCCGGCGAGCCCGCAAAACATGTCAACTTTGGCGCGCCGCATACGTAGTTTTATCGGTAACCTGACCAAATTTTGTGGAGGTGACCGATAAATATTGATTGAGAGACATGAGCTCAACGTTTGGCGATATTACCAGTTGAACGTCGTCGGTTATACAAAGAAGGAGTTGTCTACACCAGAAATTCCGGGTTTCTGGTGCCACTTCCTGGGTTTGCGGCCTGAAAAGCCTGGCCTGCGGTGGCACTCTCACACCCAAACCCCCGGAACCAGAAATTCGGGGTGGTGTAGAATGAGCTAAGGCTTGTACTGGCTACGGCCTGCGTATTCTCTGTTCTTGGCTATGAATAAGGAATGTCCCTTCGGAGCCTGACAGACAAACATAACACGCATAAAAACGTAAGATCAAGAATGCGTAGACAATCTTCTTCCTTGAACATTCACAATTTGCACCTTCCCTCTACCCCTGATCTCATAGTTCAGAGGTCCCATCTGCTCCATAATCTGGTATGGTCCTTTCCAGTGGGTAAACAGCTTAGAGCTAACCCCCTTGGGTACTTGAGGATGGTACAGGAGTACAATATCCCCAACCCGGAAACGGACTTGATCTAAGTGCGCTTGTCGCACTCCTTGTGCATCAGTCTTTCTGCGCTCCGCCTCCCTATGCGCCGCAACTATTTGCTCCGCCTCCATCTTCGCTTTTAGCCTCATCCCGAACAACTCATCCTCATCTGCCCAAGTGTCCTTTGGATGTAGAAGCGAGGTTGGGATATTAGGCTCTCGGCCGTAAACCAATTGATATGGCGAGACTGAGCTCCTGGCTCCTCCTAATGCCGATGAGCGTAGACAGTTCATTGCAAAGGCAAATGAAGGTGCTGCCTCCACCCAGGCTCTCTGATTCTCCTTCTTCATACAGTACATCTTAAGCGAGGCTTTGAGAGGTCTATGTACCCGCTCGATCTTGCCATTCGCTCTCGGGTTATAGGCAGTAACATATTGCCATTTCATTCCGTAGTACTTAGATAGTCTGTCGATGACTTCATTATTAAAGTCAGAACCTCGATCAGAACATATCTTTCTAGGCACTCCGATCTGCGAGACGATCCTGTCGATCAGAGCCTCCGCAGTTGTCTTGCCTGTAACGTCCTTAACAGGAACAACCCAGACATAATTGGTGGCTCGATCTATCGCAGTAAGAAGGTATTTGTACCCTTCGGCCGATTCGGGGAAAGGTCCCACATGATCGATGTGTAAGAATCAAACATCCCGGCGTGTAACGGGAATGTACCGATCAGGCCGAAATTCGCCTTCAACGGTGTCTTTGTGGTTTTGCATGGAATACACGCGTCTACTTCTCTGTCTATCTCCTCCTTCATTCCTTTCCACCAAAATCGCCTCGCTATGAACCAATGAGTTCTTTGTCGACCCGGATGTGCCAGTAAGGGGCAGTTATGGGCTGCAACATATATGAAGCGCCTCAACTTCTCCGGTACCCAGAGAGTCCATTTGTCAGGCTGTGATGCAAATTTGCCATGCTGGCCCTTGTACCACAATAGCCCATCTCTCCACGCCATCTCCTTCATTTGATCTTTGATCTGCGGAGTCTTTTTAAGCTCATTAGGGTTCTTGTATAACGTTATGAGCTCCTTGAACTCCGGATCCGTCGCCTGCTGCTGCCTCCATGCGGTAGGCGAGGCGATATGGATAGTACCGTCCTCCAACCTTACTCCTACCCTCTCCGGGTCTTCATCAAGCTCGCTTCGATTTTCCTGTGGAGGTTCAGTATAGACCTCAGTCGTCTCCTCCTCCTCTTTTATATTCGCCTTCGCATTCTCGTATGCCTCATAAGACCACTCAGCGTCTTCGAGAACATGCGCCTCACAGCATATGCCATGATCCGGGCCTTGAGGACTATATCGTAGACCCGTGCGGTCATATCGAACGCCTCTTCCCATCTGCATCGCCTCTATGTGGCTTACCTCGTACACCTTGTCCGTGGACAGATCTATCATTTCCACTGATGATACGAGAGCCGACACCTCCGACTGAAACTCTAGCCTAGAAAGGCTATCAGCGACTACGTTTCGCTTTCCCGGTAAATAGACCATCGTGAAATTGAAACATGACAAGAAAGCTTGCCACCGCGCCAAACGGCCGGTTTGTTCATGATTCATCAACCAAAGAAGGTTGTGATGATCGGTCCTAACCGTGAATAGAGGTCCTCCCCATAGATATTCTCTGAGCCTCTTGAGAGCCCATACTACTGCCAACGCCTCTCTCTGTCGCGTGCAGTAATTTCGCTCCGCCGCACACAGCTTTCTACTAATAAACATGATCGGGCGCAACTTTTTCTCCTCATCTTCCTGTTGCAGCACCGCGCCAATCGCAAACTTAGATGCATCCGTGTCGACTACGAACGGCTTCGTAAAGTCGGGCATCATAAGTACTAATCCGCCGTCCTTGGGATCTTTGTAAATGAGATCTTTAAGCGTATTAAACGCCTGCAAAGCCTCATCCCACTTCTCAAAGTCTCCAAAATCAATCATCTTCTCCAACTTAGCCCGAGTTGCACCCCAATTGGGTATGAACTGGCTGTAGTACTGTGCCATCGCAAGAAAAGAGTGTAACTCTGTGCGATTCTTTGGCAACTGTCTACTCATGATCTCCTCCCTCTTCTCGCGCGATATCGAGACTCTGTTATGAGAAATCTCGTAACCCAAATACGTCACACTTGTCTTTGCAAGCTGATATTTCTTTAAGTTGCATTTCAGGCCAAAAGCTCCGATGCGCCTGAAGACATCTGACAAGTGATCGATATGCTCTTCCATTGTGTTAGAGTATACGATAATGTCATCGATGTAACAAAATGCATATTCTCCCGCCTTCTGTCCTCTCCTTCTCATAAAACCATCCTCCGACTGGTCGTCATATTGACCACTCAACATCTTCTGCATCGCCTTCTGAAAGAGCCCCGGGGCCTGTTTGAGTCCCATCGGAAGCACATTCCACTGGTATATTTCCATACCAACCACGAATGCAGTCAGCCATCTGGATTTCTCGTCCAGTGGTATCTGCCAGAAGCCGTTCTTAAGGTCAATGACCGAATAGAATTTAGCATTCCGCAGCACTCTTCTGCCCTCTTCTAAGGTCGGCAGAGGATTTCTCTCTTCCTCTAGCACCTTATTCACACGGGCATGATTGATCGTCAAACGCCATTCTCCTCCTGGCTTGGGGACGATTTTCGGTTGAGAGACAATTGGAGATGTAGATCTCTCAATAAAGTCCTCATTGAGCAACTGTCTCACGTTCTCCTCCGCTATCTTCGCCTCATGTATGCTCAAATTTGCCCTCCGCGGTGCCGGAGATGGCTCCGCACCCGGTATCTTGTAAATGACAGCAGTGAAGTCCTCCGACTTTACACCACCTGCCCGAGGAGGGTCGAAAATTTCTCTGTACGCCTCCATCTTAGCTTTGAGAAGCTCCTTCTCTCTCTCCGTACCCACTCCTTCTTCTAAAATTTTCCGCGCCGTCGCTTGGAAATCTTCCTCCGACATCTTCTTATGTTCTTTGAGGGGCGCTAAGTCCTCCTCCAAACTCAAATCTTCCTCGGACAAATCGTCCAGTCCCGTCCGTTCATACGTGACTGTGTCCGGCTCATCATCATGACCGAGTCCGACAAGCATATCAATAAGGTTCGCGTATTGTATCGGAGCCTTACGGGTGTAGAAACCATCAAAGCATGTGAAAGCTTGAGGTATCAATTTCAACTTGTCCTGGGCTCTGAGCTTCCGCTTGTATGCACTGCTCTGCTCCCGAGACCCGAGTCGACAAGCCACCACTAACTGTTGCTTGCGAGAGGGAACCGGTATAGGATGATCAATAAGCCGGTCCCTTATCTCCTGTGCCCATATCGCCTTCTCATTGTACGGCAGAATGACAGTATACGGCTTGTTACTCTCAAATAGAGTCCGTAGACACTTTTTCACTTCAGTTAATGAGCGCGGCCAGGTAGGCACATCGCCCCAAAAGTTCGTGATAAAAGTTTTAATGTCATCCTCTGGAGTATCGGGGATACGCCCCTTCCTCCTTGGCACAAACGCCTCTCTCTTTTCATCTGACATCTTTGCGTGGTAACAGTAGCCATTAGTAATATGGACATCTGCCCCACCACCTTCTGCGAATCTGGCCAACGACGGGCACTGTTTCGCAACACATATTATCTCCTCATTACGCGCTACGATTAAGTCATCAATAGACTTTTTGTCCCATGAATCGTAACCAAAAACGCCTGCATCTCCGTCTCCCAATTGTCGGTCCAGGACAGTTCGTCCGGCACTGTGACATAGGGGTGTACATAGGCTTCAGTTGCCTCATGTACGAAGGCCAACCTTTTTCTCTCCGTTGCTAGACTCAGCTCAAAAGCCTCGTATGAGTCAGTAGCAGTCATCGGATTAATATCCTCCTTCTCTCCATTCTTCACTCCATAAATTACTTGCCGTGCGGCGCAATCGATCACTGACCCCATCGTAGCCAATTGGTCATACGACAGCAGGATTGAACCGTGGTAATCGGGGACAACATAGAGGTCCGCACGATATACTCGACCGGATTTCAATTTGAAAATTAATGTGACGATGCCCGTAATTTCCGTACGGCTGCCTACCCCTTTTAGGGTCCCCTTTGTTTTTCTAATATTTTTGTCAACCCATGTCCGGTGACTATTCAAAAACTTCTGGCCGACAATATTAACATTCGCCATCGTATCATTACCAACTTTTAATGTGGTTTGTAAAGTTTCACAAAAGAGGTCAGTGTAGCATAGCGCGTCCGGTCTATGTACACTAGCCGCTAGCACATGAATTTTTTGTTTTAGGGTTTTGAGTCTAAGCTCAAGTTCCTTGTCCTCCTTCCGTTCTTCCCTCTTTTCCTCCAACTTAACTTCTTGAGTCTCCGGGGCTTCCGGTATCTCAAGTGTCCGCTTGACAGAGTCCGGTACACTAGATGTACACTTGTCTACCGTAGAGACGGTTGCGTCCTTTGGCGGGGGAACGGTCCGCTGCTTCTTCGTAGGCGGAGACCTAGCCTTCAGTTGCGGCTTCCTGTCCTCCATCGCCTTCTTCGCCTTCCTATTCGCATCATTTATCATATTAGCTCTCGAAGGATGAACTAGCAAATGCTTACCTTGAGGCTTGTGAGGCTGTGTGCCTTCAACTTCACGTCTAGGAGGAACGGAACCGTTCGTATCCTGTTCAGCAACAGTAGGCATAACTGTGACTGTCGATTAAAAAGAACAGTTTTTATCTCCTTCTTTCTCTTCTCCTCCTCCCTCTTTTCCTCCCGTCATTCTAGGACTTCAACACGCTCACCTGAGCCAGTGTCTTCGTCTTGACGTCCCCCTCCGCAGCGGTATAAGCTTGCTGGGGGTAGTTGGAGCTGGAACTGGAGCTATAATTCCAGTATCCGTGTCCTCTGGGAGGGCGCGCTGGGGTCCGGCCTCCCCTTCCCCGATAGCCCCGACCTCTTGGTGCCCATCCTCTTGGTGTCCCTCGGGACCCTCGTGACGCTCCTCTTGTCTCTCCTCCTCTAGTCGGCGCCGCTTGTCGGCCCGCTGCTTCTTTCTCCTCCTTTCTCTTCATCTTCTCAAGGAAGGAAATGATGGCCTCCCGGAACTCTCCGTCCGCGACCATATTTGCATTCCACCTCTTCTCCACCAACTCCTTTTTGTAAACTCTGTATAAGGCATGCTCCTTTTTTGAGCCTTTGAGTTCTCTCAGGAAGATATTTCGCATCCTGTCATCGTCAGAGTCATGACTGTGTGGACAGGTGCCTACTCCATGCTTCGCCTCATTCTTACACGCTATATATGAAAAATAGCGGTAGCACGGCGTCGGCTCGTCTCTCCCCCTCTTTTGACCCGCCGACCGAGTTGTATGTGCTGCTTGAGCACCTCCAACCCCTTGTGTCGCGGCACTGGAGAATGACTCGGTGGCCGTGTCCAAGTCGGAACACGCTTCGAGCACCTCCCTATACAGGTCGCTCGGCTGAACAGCCGCTACGGCCCTCTCGTATATATTCGTTTCTAAAAAATCCGCCGTCTTCACCGCCGCGAAGGTCGGACAGGACTGTATGATCCTTGCGAGCTTGCTCGGGTGTCGTGCACACAAAGCACTCAGGAAGTACAAAATGATAGACTTCCGGCTATAAAAGAGCCCGTACTGGGCGCTGACCTCAGTGAGGATCGCTGCCAACCTCGCGCTAATGCCCAGCCCTTCGTTCACCTCTTGAAAAATCTCAAACCCAATCAAAGTACCAGTACACAGATGCTGATACCCATGAGTTTTAAAGTATTGCAAGAGGACGGCAACTGGCACCGTGCACTGCAGATCTGAGGCTGCTCTCCTAGCCGACACCTCTACCGCTCGCAACGCCTTGTATTCCACAACATCAAATCCTTGTGTGAGAATTGATGGGTCCAACAAGGTGGACAACGCCTCATACTCCTGTGTTTCGTCCGTTGGATGCTGCTTCATACAAGCATCAATTCTTCGGAGCTTGTCTCGAAGGTTCGCATCCGTGTCCTTCTGACTCGCTGTCTCTGCGAACAGCTTCAGAGCAGTGGCATCGGACTTGGTATATTTTTGGAAGGCGTTAATGATAGCCTGTCCGTCCTTCTTGTCATTATTGTTGACAATGACAGTGGTAGGCGCTGAGCTAGTCGTAGGGGCAGGAGGGGCTGTATGGGCTGACGGGACGTACCCAGGGGGAGACATAAAAGGCCCAGAGGAAGGTGCCTGTCTCGTAGCCGTCGCCTTAGCCAATGCAATCTTTGCCTCCAACTCCTTCTTTTCTTTCTCCTCTGCTCTTTCCCTGATATGCAGGTCTTGAGCATGATGAAAAAAAGACATGAGCTCGGCAGCCTTCCGAAGGAACAGCGCCTTCTCCGCCAACTCCTTCTCTCCCGCTTATTGGTGAGGGCGGGTGCGGCCGTTCCCTCCAAGATCGTATGATCCTTGGTGAAAGCCCACCTCTTCCATGCGTCGTCCTTCTGCAAGGCCGCATGCAACTTCTTAATCTTCGTCACCCCTCCAGCTTCGCCTTCTATTTTTTTCAGGGCCGGGTGAAGGTCCCTGCCATAAATCGGGGTTTGTTGGAGTTTATTCAAGTCCACCAACTTGATCTCCATAAGTCTCAGGGGTATATCCATGACATTAATCTGTCCTCGGACGTTCCTGGACTTAAACTCCCCTTCCCCTCTTTTGATTGATTCGATATCCTGACCAGGATCGAGCAACCTAGCCAGTGCTCTTGAATCCCATGGCAGGACAGTCTTGTTAGACTGGTACTCATAGAGTATAGCACACTCGAACACTTTCCATGTGAGGTCGAGAAGCTCCAGTAAAGACATATTGTCCCCAAATGAGACATGTTGCACCTGTAACTGTGCACTGTCGTCTCTGAGGAATTTTGCAAGAGACAGGGTGTTTTGGGAGGGAGTAACAGATATCCTCCTTTCTCAAGGGATCTCCCCATCGTATTTCTGGGGGAATGAATAGCCATTTATAGGCCTCATCCTTCCCTATTTTATTCTCAAACTCCTTCTCACTTAGATTGCCATATTCGGCCACAAACCTCGCTTCCTCCTCGCTTCCTCCTCGCTCCTCTCCTTCTCGACTTCCGACTCTCCCATCCGCCCAGGGGCGAGCAGTCGGTCCTCTGGTCCTCCTGTTTCATAGGAAGGCACTGCCAGATCTCCCCCGTCCCCAAGAGGGCCAACGTTATCCTCCTGGTCTATTGGGGTTCTCTCATTCTCTCCTCCTTCTTCATTCCAATATGCTTCTTCAGACCTAGAAGACATGGTCTCTGAAGGAATACAAAGGAGATAGATCTGTTTCTACTCCGTAATTACTCTGTTCGTCTCTGAGGAACGAATAGAGAGGAAAGATGAAAAGACAGTGTAGAGAGAGAGAGAGAGTCTCACCTCTATGTCTTATGTGTTTTTGTTTGTGAGAAAGAAGTAGTCTATACGACTTTCTCTGAAAACTTGATCTCCTTCTCCACTCCTCTTTTCTTTTTCTCTTTTTGTTGTTGTATCTGTTATGAGGTACGAGGACCTACGTACAGATAATGTCAAAGAGGCTCGAGAAGCACTCCTTGAGAAGTCGACCTGTCGTCTGACACTTGTTCAGACCTATTGTCGAAAAACAGTCAGGGATTTGCAAAAATATTCTGATGTATGTGTTTTGAGAGGCAACTAAGTGCACAGACTTGAAAGGAGGAGTACTACGCTCGTGTCCTTCAAGTTTGTTTGTAACTGTGAGTGTTTCTTTGTACGTCTGTTAACCTACTCTGTCTCTGTCTCAAGAGAGAACACAAGAACAGCTATGAGGTCTGGTGTCTGGCCTCCTTATGAGGACACAGATACAGGCTGTGTAGAGGATACTGAGACACCTACTCACAAACGCCTAGACGTCTGGTTTTGCAGAAGGAGCTGTGTGGGGATGTGCTGGAGTATTTGTTTTTTGGAACACCTACTCAGAAAAGATAGGTCTGTTCAATTTTTCTTTCTGCTGTTCCAAAAACAAGCCAGAAAAGAAATCAGCCTTGTGCTGGTGACTCCAATGTTACAATCCCTGAAGATAGCTCGATAAAAAGTCGGTAATACAACCAGACACAAATCCCCCAAAGGAGAATGATGTCTCGTTATATTAGCTCAGTGAAGCCGAAAAAGAAAGCGGCCACAGACCACGGTTAAAATGGCATTAGGTCAAATCCGGCCAAACGATATTGAAATACTGGGAAAAAAACTAGGTGCACCTGACACCCGAAAAACTATACTTTTTACCGGCTATCGGGGGTGATGCCTACAATAGCAGTTAATTTCAAAAATTCAAATTTTCAACAAAAACTGAAATTTCAACGAAAACGAAAATTCCAACGAAAATCGAAAAACTCATTATTTTTTTTGTCGTGAATGTCGATAGCAATATCGTAGGAAGTTGGAGAGTACAGTAGTGATTATTCATAGCAGCCGCCCTTAATGTTAATACTAATTACTAGTCATAATGACAGCTTTCTGGTACTGGTGGCTACCTTTTCAGGTATTACCTGTTTCAGTCATATTATTACCACTTAGCATGAACGTTACTGATTTTTGATCTCTGTGGCGGGATCGTATGTTGATTGGAAAAATATTTGAACTGGTGAACTGGGAGACCGTCTTACTGGGGGACACCCTAGTTCGATCCCGAGCCATGAAAACCGGTTCTACTTCCCGAGAATATCATGATACTTTATTTACATGCTTGCCACTGGGGATGAAAAGGAAGCGTAATCAGTTGAAAAATTCAACTTTTACTAACTAAATTATTATTAACTTGACTCATGATTACAGTTTCACAGCTAATATATAATTGTCAGTAATGATCTTTGAATTTGGGACAACTTAGCTATATCTTAGTTATACTTGGGCCTTGCTAATATCTTAGTTATACTAGTACAGTTTGTGTGTGCGCGCGCGTGTGTGTGTGTGTGTGTGTGTGTGTGTGTGTGGGTGCGCGCGTTTACAGCTGAGAAAGTAAGTAGAAAGTCGGAGGGATAGTTGGCAAGGAGGTCAGAGCCTCGGAATATAACCTCGACCATCAGGTAACGCTGCCATGTACTAGCTTAATTTGTATGTGGATGTACTGTGCATACATGCTTAATTTGTATGCGGATGTACTAGCTAAGTTACGTGCAGCCAAAGGATGTACTTTATTATTCAAGTATATTGTACTAGCTTAATTTGTATGCGGATATACTAGCTTAATTAATATATGTGGCAGATGTATGTATGATAATATGCACGTAGGCAAGTACTAGCTTAATTTGTATGCGGATAGGGACGTCGGTCCATAATACTAGCTTAGGTATCCGCAATAGAGCTACGATCATAATCTGTGTTAGTTGTTCTCAAAATTCAACCGTGTGATATACTATCAAAACGATGACCATGACTGTGGGTATTACTGCCGTCATTGAAGTGGTAAAATCGCCCCATTTCGAGTCTAAGCTTTCTCTGTCACGAGTAGGGCTGTGACGAGTCAATCTTGCCCCAACTTGGTTGGAGCGCAACTTTCTCTGTCACTAGGGGGCTATGACGAATCTGTGAAGGCACCGTTTGACTTCCAAAGCAAGGGCTTTCAAAGGACGTGCTCAGAATGCACGCAGCTCATGATGGTATATTATGCGGCTAGCCACAAATTTGACGTGTTTTGCGGGCGAGCCGGGCCGGCGAGCCCGCAAAACATGTCAACTTTGGCGCGCCGCATACGTAGTTTTATCGGTAACCTGACCAAATTTTGTGGAGGTGACCGATAAATATTGATTGAGAGACATGAGCTCAACGTTTGGCGATATTACCAGTTGAACGTCGTCGGTTATACAAAGAAGGAGTTGTCTACACCAGAAATTCCGGGTTTCTGGTGCCACTTCCTGGGTTTGCGGCCTGAAAAGCCTGGCCTGCGGTGGCACTCTCACACCCAAACCCCCGGAACCAGAAATTCGGGGTGGTGTAGAATGAGCTAAGGCTTGTACTGGCTACGGCCTGCGTATTCTCTGTTCTTGGCTATGAATAAGGAATGTCCCTTCGGAGCCTGACAGACA
>WBZZ01004335.1:125000-132500 GCA_019918135.1 Paulinella micropora | reverse complement strand
ATGTGGGTTCCGAGGCTATGTCGATGTGGGTTCCGAGGCTATGTTGTTGCGTTGGTTCCGAGGCCATGTCGTTGTGTTGTTCTTTATAAGACATACACCACGTGGGATCAAAGGGGTATTTACATTCCGAGATCTAGGGGTGGTGACGGGTTTCGAGGCGTCCCAGACACTTACCACAAAACGTCCTCATGCGCTGGCAGACCGCATGAATGCTACCCCTGTGAGTACCTCCATGCGGGACCTACCCAGTCTCGTGGAGCTCTCACGCGGGGAAGATCAATCATTTGTAGTTGATTTCCTGCAAGGTACCCGACACTGTGCGGGTAGTAGGGACTTCCTTTTGGGGCCTTCTATGCAGGATGGTTAGAGTCACTCTTCCCTCCCCAACATACTCACTGTAGTCCCTGTTGGGTCGAGGGATGGAGGCGCATGGCCCTCGGGCTCAGCCATGACAGATCAATATATATTATTATTATTATTATTATTATTATTATTATTATTATTATTATTATTATTATTATTATTTTAGGACACCGTGATAGCCCAGTGGTCAAGTTCTACCATCTGGGCCCTGTCGCCAGTTCGATTCCCGTCGGTGCCACCAGTATTTTCATTGAACATACCGGTCTATTTCTGGACCAGTATTTTCATTGAACATACCGGCCCGTCTGGAAGTGTTGGAACTGCCCTTGCGGGGGTGTCATTAGAGATTATCGTCAATTCTTCGTACTCCCCTCACGGGTGAGACGATGGAGGCGCATGTGCAGAAATGCATCAGCCATTGACAGAGAAGCACTATTATTATTATTATTATTATTATTATTATTATTGTTGTTGTTATTATTATCATGATTACTACTACTACTACTACTACTACTACTTTTATTATTATTATTATTATTATTATTATTATTATTATTATTATTATTATTATTATTATTATTGACACCGTGATAGCCCAGTGGTCAAGTTCTACCATCTGGGCCCTGTCGCCAGTTCGATTCCCGTCGGTGCCACCAGTATTTTCATTGAACATACCGATCCGTCTGGACCAGTATTTTCATTGAACATACCGGCCCGTCTGGAAGTGTTGGAACTGCCTTTGCGGGGGTGTCATTAGAGCTTATCGTCAATTCTTCGTACTCCCCTCACGGGTGAGACGATGGAGGCGCATGTGCAGAAATGCATCAGCCATTGACAGAGAAGCACTATTATTATTATTATTATTATTATTATTATTATTATTATTATTATTATTATTATTATTATTATTGTCCGGAAACGGATCGTGCCATCAGCTGCATCAGTATGCCTTAGAGGAAGTATATCTTTCTTCTCGGAGTGTTGACTGTGATGTATTTGAGGGTAACACCTGATGATAAAAACTTAGTCACGCTTGTTTATCAGAGCTCCAGCCCAATGGCCTTACGGCGTTAAACTGTGATGGCAACTCAAAACCATTTGGTGGATGATGCTGGGGAGGAGGGTCGTTGGGCGCCTGTCGAAGATCTTAAACTCCGCTATGCCGGTTGATAGCCCGTGGACCCAGCGGATACCAAATTGTTATGGGTGGGGTTTTGAGGTAGTTCTAGCAACCATGCTTGGTGTACGCACTTGCACATGCGGCAACGTTTTGCAAGAGGTTGTTGGGACTGCGGAATAACCTCGGCTTAGTGTAGTCTTGCCCTCAGGAGCTCCATCGGTGGCCCCTATAAACAGTCGAGAGACTGACTAGGTGAGGATGGAGCACCTCGAACAAGGGCATGAGCCTCAGCTGCATCAGTATGCCTTAGTGTTGACTGTGATATATTTGAGGGTAACACCTGATGATAAAAACGTAGTCACGCTTGTTTATCAGAGCTCCAGCCCAATGGCCTTACGGCGTTAAACTGTGATGCCAACTCAAAACCATTTGGTGGATGATGCTGGGGAGGAGGGTCGTTGGGCGCCTGTCGAAGATCTTAAACTCCGCTATGCCGGTTGATAGCCCGTGGACCCAGCGGATACCAAATTGTTATGGGGTTTTGAGGTAGTTCTAGCAACCATGCTTGGTGTACGCACTTGCACATGCGGCAACGTTTTGCAAGAGGTTGTTGGGACTGCGGAATAACCTCGGCTTAGTGTAGTCTTGCCCTCAGGAGCTCCATCGGTGGCCCCTATAATCAGTCGAGAGACTGACTAGGTGGGGATGGAGCACCTCGAACAAGGGCATGGAGGCTCATGTCCGGAAACGGATCGTGCCATCAGCTGCATCAGTATGCCTTAGAGGAAGTATATTACAATTATTATTATTATTATTATTATTATTATTATTATTATTATTATTATTATTATTATTATTATGGAGGGGTGCACAGTATGGCACCCCACGGGAAGATGAGGTGGTTGGGCCTCTTCCCACTGGTTCCGAGGCTATGTTGTTGTGTTGTTTTTATAAGACATACACCACGTGGGGTCAAAGGGGTATATATATTCCGAGATCTAGGGGTGGTGACGGGTTTCGAGGCGTCCCAGATACTTACCGCAAAACGTCCTCATGCGCTGGCAGACCGCATGAAATGTCTGCTACCCCCCTTGAGTACCTCCATTCGACTTATACCCAGTCTTGTGGAAATCTCTCATAGGGAAGATCAATCATTTGCAGTTGATTCCCTGCAAGGTATCCGACACGCCGGGCGGATAGCTATTCAGGGATGGTCACTCTTCCCTCTGTGTGACTGTTGGGTCGAGGGATGGAGGCGCATGGTCCTTGGACTCAGCCATGACAGATCAATACACTATTATTATTATTATTATTATTATTATTATTATTATTATTATTATTGTGGACACCGTGATAGCCCAGTGGTCAAGTTATACCATCTGGGCCCTGTCGCCAGTTCGATTCCCGTCGGTGCCACCGGTATTTTCATTGAACATACCGGTCCGTCTGGAAGTGTTGGAACTGCCCTTGCGGGGGTGTCATTAGAGCCTATCGTCAATTCTTCGTACTCCCCTCACGGGTGAGAAGATGGAGGCGCATGTGCAGATTTGCATCAACCATTGACAGAGAAGCACTATTATTATTATTATTATTATTATTATTATTATTATTATTATTATTATTATTATTATTATTATTATTGTTGTTATTATTATTATTATTATTATTATCATTATTATGATTATTATGATGATTATTATTATTATATTCTTATTCTTATTCTTATTCTTATCATATTATTATTATTATTATTATTATTATTATTATTATTATTATTATTATTATTATTATTATTATTATGGACACCGTGATAGCCCAGTGGTCAAGTTCTACCATCTGGGCCCTGTCGCCAGTTCGATTCCCGTCGGTGCCACCAGTATTTTCATTGAACATACCGGTCTATTTCTGGACCAGTATTTTCATTGAACATACCGGCCCGTCTGGAAGTGTTGGAACTGCCCTTGCGGGGGTGTCATTAGAGCTTATCGTCAATTCTTCGTACTCCCCTCACGGGTGAGACGATGGAGGCGCATGTGCAGAAATGCATCAGCCATTGACAGAGAAGCACTATTATTATTATTATTATTATTATTATTATTATGGACACCGTGATAGCCCAGTGGTCAAGTTCTACCATCTGGGCCCTGTCGCCAGTTCGATTCCCGTCGGTGCCACCAGTATTTTCATTGAACATACCGGTCTATTTCTGGACGCCCGATGATCGGGGCCACCGATGGAGCTCCTGAGGGCAAGACTGCACTAAGCCGAGGTTATTCCCCAGTCCCAGCAACCTCTTGCAAGACGTCACCGAATGTGCAAGTGCATACACCAAGCGCGGTTGGTAGAGCTGCCTCGAAACCCCACCCATAACAATCTGGTGTCTGCTGGGTCCTGGGCTATCAACCAGCATATGCGGAGTTTAAGATCTTTTACGCGCGCAACGACCCTCCTCCCCAGCATCTACCACCAAAGGGTTATGAGTTGGCGTCACAGTTTAACGCCTTGAGGCCATTGGGCTGGAACTCTGTTTAGCAAGTGTGACTAGGTTTTTTCATCGGGATTTCCCTCAAATATGTCACAGTCAACACTCCAAGGCAGATTTACTATATCTGAGGCGTAATAATAATAATAATAATGGTAATAATAATAGTGCTTCTCTGTCAATGGCTGATGCATTGCTGCACATGCGCCTCCATCGTCTCACCCGTGAGGGGAGTACGAAGAATTGACGATAAGCTCTAATGACACCCCCGCAAGGGCAGTTCCAACACTTCCAGACGGGCCGGTATGTTCAATGAAAATACTGGTCCAGACGGATCGGTATGTTCAATGAAAATACTGGTGGCACCGACGGGAATCGAACTGGCGACAGGGCCCAGAGGGTAGAACTTGACCACTGGGCTATCACGGTGTCCATGGTAATAATAATAATAATAATAATAATAATAATAATAATAATAGTGCTTCTCTGTCAATGGCTGATGCATTTCTGCACATGCGCCTCCATCGTCTCACCCGTGAGGGGAGTACGAAGAATTGACGATAAGCTCTAATGACACCCCCGCAAGGGCAGTTCCAACACTTCCAGACGGGCCGGTATGTTCAATGAAAATACTGGTAGAGACTGACACGGGGGGGTGGAGGACCTCGAACAAGGGTATTGGAGGCTTATGTCCGTTGAGGATATGCCATTAGCTGCATCAGTACGCCTCAGATATAGTAAATCTGCCTTGGAGTGTTGACTGTGACATATTTGAGGGAAATCCCGATGAAAAAACCTAGTCACACTTGCTAAACAGAGTTCCAGCCCAATGGCCTCAAGGCGTTAAACTGTGACGCCAACTCATAACCCTTTGGTGGTAGATGCTGGGGAGGAGGGTCGTTGCGCGCGTAAAAGATCTTAAACTCCGCATATGCGTGGTTGATAGCCCAGGACCCAGCAGACACCAGATTGTTATGGGTGGGGTTTCGAGGCAGCTCTAGCAACCGCGCTTGTGTATGCACTTGCACATTCGGTGACGTCTTGCAAGAGGTTGCTGGGACTGCGGAATAACCTCGGCTTAGTGCAGTCTTGCCCTCAGGAGCTCCATCGGTGGCCCCGATCATCAGGCGAGAGACTGACACGGGGGGGTGGAGGACCTCGAACAAGGGTATTGGAGGCTTATGTCCGTTGAGGATATGCCATTAGCTGCATCAGTACGCCTCAGATATAGTATTATTATTATTATTATTATTATTATTATTATTATTATTATTATTATTATTATTATTATTATTATTATTATTATTATCAGAGGCAGCTCTAGCAACCGCGCTTGGTGTATGCACTTGCACATTCGGTGACGTCTTGCAAGAGGTTGCAGGGACTGCGGAATAACCTCGGCTTAGTGCAGTCTTGCCCTCAGGAGCTCCATCGGTGGCCCCGATCATCAGGCGAGAGACTGACACGGGGGGGTGGAGGACCTCGAACAAGGGTATTGGAGGCTTATGTCCGTTGAGGATATGCCATTAGCTGCATCAGTACGCCTCAGATATAGTAAATCTGCCTTGGAGTGTTGACTGTGACATATTTGAGGGAAATCCCGATGAAAAAACCTAGTCACACTTGCTAAACAGAGTTCCAGCCCAATGGCCTCAAGGCGTTAAACTGTGACGCCAACTCATAACCCTTTGGTGGTAGATGCTGGGGAGGAGGGTCGTTGCGCGCGTAAAAGATCTTAAACTCCGCATATGCTGGTTGATAGCCCAGGACCCAGCAGACACCAGATTGTTATGGGTGGGGTTTCGAGGCAGCTCTAGCAACCGCGCTTGGTGTATGCACTTGCACATTCGGTGACGTCTTGCAAGAGGTTGCTGGGACTGCGGAATAACCTCGGCTTAGTGCAGTCTTGCCCTCAGGAGCTCCACCGGTGGCCCCGATCATCAGGCGAGAGACTGACACGGGGGGGTGGAGGACCTCGAACAAGGGTATTGGAGGCTTATGTCCGTTGAGGATATGCCATTAGCTGCATCAGTACGCCTCAGATATAGTATTATTATTATCATTATTATTATTATTATTATTATTATTATCATGATTATTATCATGATTATTATCATCATTATTATTTTGATTATTAGGATTATTATCATGAATATTATTATTATTATTATTATTATTATTATTATTATTATTATTATTATTATTATTATTATTATTATTATTATTAGGGAGCACATAGGCCATCGGTCCCTTTCCATGGGCTGATTGGTATAAAGCTCCTAGAGTAATGTTCTATGCCGTCACTTCCTTTATTCCACCGTTTGGTGTGGAGACTTTCCTTATGGAATGGAGGACTGGATGCACATGGCCTTTTGGCTCAGCAATGGGCAGGAGATACATTATTATTATTATTATTATTATTATTATTATTATTATTATTAATGGGCTGATTGGTATAAAGCTCCTAGAGTAATGTTCTATGCCGTCACTTCCTTTATTCCACCGATTGGTGTGGAGACTTTCCTTATGGAATGGAGGACTGGATGCACATGGCCTTTTGGCTCAGCAATTGGCAGGAGATACACTATTATTATTAATATTATTATTATTATTATTATTATTATTATTATTATTATTATTTTATTCTTATTCTTATTCTTATTCTTATTCTTATTCTTATTCTTATTATTATTATTATTATCATTATGATTATGATTATGATTATGATTATTATTATTATTAGTAGTAGCAGCAGTAGTAGTAGTAGGTAGCATACAAAAGGAGACAGCGAGACCTAGCGCCTCCCCAGGCTTTCAAGCGGGCACGTCTTTCTCGTTCCTTCTGCACACAGATATCACACACAACATACATAACATACACATGAAAACAATTGTCAGAAAATCGGCAAATTAAAAAACCAAAAAAAAAAAAAATTCCTTGAAAATTTGGCGAAAGTATCTATCTATCTATCTATCTATCTATCTATCTATCTATCTATCTATCTATCTATCTATCTATCTATCTATTAATGATTCTATCTATCTATGATTCTATCTATCTATCTATCTATCTAATCTATCTATCTATCTATCTATCTATCTATCTATCTATCTATCTATCTATCTATCTATCTATGATTCTATCTATGATTCTATCTATCTATCTGTCTATCTATCTATCTATCTATCTATCTATCTATCTATCTATCTATCTATCTATCTATCTATCTATCTATCTATCTATCCATTCTCTTCTATTCTATTCATCTATTTATCTACCTACCTATCTACTGCCTTTCTATCTATCTATCTATCTATCTATCTATCTATCTATCTATCTATCTATCTATCTATCTATCTATCTATCTATCTATCTATCTATCTGTCTGTCTGTCTGTCTATCTATCTATCTATCTATCTATCTATCTATCTATCTATCTATCTCCTCTTTCTTTAATTTTTGTAATAAATAGATAGATGGACAGATCGACAGATAGATAGATAGATTGATAGACAGATAGATAGCTAGCTAGCTA